>JALXFT010004213.1:0-25000 GCA_023376895.1 Aspiorhynchus laticeps | reverse complement strand
TGAGACACATAGCATGCAAAACAAAGTTACAGACATTTAAACAAAATGTAATATAGCGCTCCACAGTCTCCCCTACAATGCTTTTTAATATATTTAATAAAGTATTTGATTTGAATTCCCCAATCAGTGCTGAGCTGAGCTTTAGCTTATTGTGATGGCAGCAGCTCTCTCTCTCTCTCTCTCTCTCTCTCTCTCTCTCTCTCTCTCTCTCTCTCTCTCTCTCTCTCTCTCTCTCTCTCTCTCTCACCCTCACCCTCACCCTCACACAGACACACACACACGCGCATAATTGGTGCATCGTACCTGAACATGTACATTGGCTGATTTGGGCTACATTTCAGTTTTGCCCCATTGGTCTTGTGAGGTGATGGCAAAATGTCAAAGAGGGATGCAGCAATTTGCTTTCCACACAAAATAATCATGTTTCCCTCCAGAAACAAGGATATAGGATATTAAAGCGGATGCAAAGACAACATTTTCAAGTGAAAGCAGGTGCCTGAATGACAGCAACACTGTTTATTTGTTCTCATTCCCTGCCTTTCTGTTCCACACAGGCTTTTGAAAGAACAAACCTAGAACATTCAGAGAGAGAGATATTATACTGTATATGTGAAATAAATTGTAGCCTCACACTTTTTACTACTAGAAGAAAACACCCATTATTTAGTGCATTCATGCTTGATTTTTAGAAGAATAGGCACATGCAGAGACTTTGTAAAGTAGAGCAATGCATTAGGCATTTTCCCTTCTACACAGTTGCATTCATCATTGTCACACACACTCAGGGTTTATAAATCTACATGCACTGAAGCATGCTGCTGTCTCCAGCCGCCTGTGACTCTCTATGGGAGAACGTGTGTATATTAGCCGTGGAAATCCCAACTGTGATGTTTCCCAACATTGTCCAGTCTGTTGGACAATAATAACACCAGCTAAAAAGTGAATGTAACTTTCTGACAAACCTGATACCGTGACTGGGGCAAGTCGTCTCGAATGCTTCTTTTCTCTTTCTGGTTTAATCCCCATCACACTTTCATTTTATTGTTGTTTTAACTTATGACAAAATTATTTAATATTTAAAGAGCATGATAAGTTGTGTACTGAAGGTTGTTTAATTATTTTTTTAAAGATATTTTAACTTTTTTTAACTTAAACTTCGTTTAAAAAAAAACAGAATGTTTACAGGTGATTCCACTTTGGTAGTAGCAACACATAAAATCCATAAAATGACCTAAATTCATGTATTTTGCATTTACAAAAATTTGCATGGTTACATGAAGAGTCGAAATGAGAGCGACAAAGACAAAACTGAACACAAGGCAGCGTTGTTTTATCTTTGTGTAGTAATGTAGAAACTCTGAACAAACTGAAATTCATTCTACTGTAATGGATCTTAACTGATGGGTTGAAAATGGGTCACAGTTCTGTTCTGAAACATCAGTTTTCCAGTAAAGGTTATAGAATCTCAAATACTAGCTCTGCAGTAGCAGCTAATGTAATGAGACTGTACTAAATCCAGAAAATATCCTTTAAACTTCATGATATTTAACACAAATCAAGTTGGTTAAAAAAATACAAAAAGTCACAGCACCCTCTAGTGTTAAACTGGAAAGCTGCACATACATAAATACATAAACAGAACTGCTGTTGACCCCACTACATTTTCCAGAATATACAGTGTAACTAGAGCCCCTGTGAATATTGTATACCGTTTGGCTTTCTTGATCTTATTCATTTTCAGAATGAGCTGGATGAAATATCAGCTGATATTTTTAGCATCTTTTTGACTCGTTTGAACAATTTGATGTAAACTTGAATTCAGAATGCAAAAATGACCATTTATATTGCCAAAATATGTTACTGTCACTTTTACGATCATGATCGTAATGATCATCTTTATGATTCTCTGTAACTTTTGTCACTGTTAGAATAGCAACATTTGGTTTTACTGTAATGTTGTGATAAAATAAGAAATAAGTAAAAGCTTATATGACAATATGACAGTTACTAAACTGGTCAGTAATGTTTATAATGTGCCATTGTCCTATCTCAAATGTCTGAAAACATCTGAGCAATCTATTGTCATAAAAACCCACAGACGTCATTAGGTGTGTATGCTGTCAGTGATGACTGTGCCAATTTTTTCTTTTTATTTTTGTTTAAAGCACTGATTTTCTTCTTCCTCCTTCCTTCCTTTCTTTCTTTTTCTTTTTCTTTTTTTGTTTTGCTTGCAAGGAGTGAAACAAATTAGAAGGTGCAGTCATCATCATTTTGATGAGCCATTATTTTAGAGATAAAAATGGAATAAAAACCATTTGTATGTCAAATATGCAAATTAAATATTTAATTGTGAGACTGATAAAAGTTAAAAACATTCTCTATCACTCTAAAAAATGGGTGAAATAAGGACAAACCCCAAAGTTGGGTTAAATGTTTAAATGTTCTGGGTAGTTTTATTTAAAAAATACTATATTTCTTGCTTAAAATAAACCCAAAAAGGTTGGAAATTAACATAATACTTGAATAAATAATACCCAGCATTTTTTAAAGTGTAATGTTGAATGTTCCCTTAGAATTAGCATTACAATAAAAGAGTAACAAAATGTACCAGTCATAGGAATCAAGCTTATGTTTTATTTACAGTTGACTATCGCCAAGAAATGATCTGCATCTATTTCTCTGACATTATTGCTTCGATGTGAATCATTCAATTGGTAGCATCACTTTAATCGTAACAATATATTTGAGATTATCACTTTATTTAGTGCTAAAGACTGAAGATTTTTCAAGATGTTTCAGAGTTTTTTTTGTTTTTATTTAATTTTCTTATACATTTTAGATACAATGTTATAAACCATTTAAAGGTCATTGCAGTTACTGTATATAGGAGAAGTTCAACATTATTTGTTTAATGTACTATTATTTAATTACAACAGTATTACATAAACTGCAGTAAAGCTGTTACACAGCAGCAGGAGAAGTTTTTGTGCATAGCCGAGATTGTACTCTGTTTATAGTGCAACACACAGATAAACGTTGGCTTTATAATGTTCAATGTACAGTGTTAAAAGGTCTTAGGAAGGAAAAACAAAGGGGTTTTGGATCAAGGTTGAAAAAAAAAAGCATCTCTTCGATATAGTGACAACATGCTACTAAAGCTGCTCTTCTTCCTTGTCTGCATTTTATTTTTAGCAGTCTATGCCAGGGGTCACCAAACGTGGTCCTGGAGGGCTGTTGTCCTGCAGTTTACCTCCAACCTGCCTGGAAGTTTCAAGTATACCTAAGACCTTGATTAGCTGCTTCAGGTGTGTTTGATTAGTGTTGGCAGGACACCGGCCCTCCGAGACTGAGTCTGGTGACCCCTGGCCTATGGTCTCTAGAGCAGCTCAACCAGGCCTCGACCCCGTTTTGCATATTCCGTGGGTGGGAATTATTTAAATGAGTGACATTGTGACTTCTCAATATCCATAAGAAGCACTTTGTAGTTCTTGAAAATGAATGTTAAATGTTAAAGAGAATGTGACAATATCGACTTTGAGCTTTGTAACATGCAGATATTTTTCATTCTTAAACAGAAACATTGCAAACTAACTAAAGTTGAAGAAGGTAAGATCCTATCTCTCTCTCTCACACACACACACACACATGATTATCGAATCACTGTTTTGTACTCATCTAAATTTTCTTTAGAATCATTCATTCTTTCTGTGTTTGTCTTGATGTTTCTTTTATTTAATTTTTTTGTCAAATTCGTTTGTTTCTTTGGTGATTTTTAGGTAATTATGTTAAAACTGAATGCATCCAAAGATTGAAAAACCTGTGGGAGTCAGATGTGTGGTTACATGCAGGCAAACCAGTAATAAAGATATAATAAAATATACATGTTTTTATTGCTTTAGCACTGTTTTCACAAGCAAATCAAAATTAAACTTTTTAAACAAATCAGCAGATTTTTATTCATGCGTGTGTGTGTGTGTGTGTGTGTGTGTGTGTGTGTGTGTGTGTGTGTGTGTGTGTGTGTGCGCGTCTGTGTCTGTGTCTGTGTCTGTGTCTGTGTGTGTCTGTGTGTGTGTGTGTGTGTGTGTGTGTGTGTGTGTGTGTGTGTGTGTGTGTGTGTGTGTGTGTGTGTGTGTGTGTGTGTGTGTGTGTGTGTGTCTGTGTCTGTGTCTGTGTCTGTGTGTCTGTGTCTGTGTCTGTGTCTGTGTGTGTGTGTGTGTCTGTGTGTGTGTGTGTACAGGGGTTATTTGTCCTCATAGTAAAACCTGTTGAACATCAATTAAGTCATGCTTCTATGTAAATCTAGTGTCTTGCACATTTCTGTGGATAGGGTTCAGATGAAAATGAACACAATCGGTTGTATGTTTAAATCTTGGTTTTATTTGCATCACTGCTAACTTTATTTTCTAAAAAATAATTTTCAGGTTTTTTTTTTTTTGTTTGGTTGTTTTTTGCCCTGTAGTTCACAGCTGTCATTTTATACATTACAAACTCATGGTTTTACTGACACCTGCAATGTGTCGTTGCCTGTATTATTGTAGTCTACTCCTCTTTTGAGAATATTTAGAATATTACTATGAATACTGTGAATATTAAATCACATAATGCATTGCATTGCAAAGTTAAAGAAACATTTGGTATTGTTATTATCAGTCAGACTAGACAACATGTGTATATTAGCCATGGAAATTCCTACTGCAATATTGTCTAGTCTGACTGATAATAATAATACCAAATATTTCTTTAACTTTCTAACTATACTTCATAGCCTTGACTGGGGCAAGTTGTCCAAAGCAAGTTTTATTTTATTGTTGATTTATCATCTAATGACAAATGATAAAATAATTGAAGTTGTCTGCAAGATAATGATTTCTGCTTTGGCAAAAAAAAAAAAAAAAAAAAAATGTGTTAACCTTCACTGATAAACTCTATTAAAATACAATAAAATAATTGATTTAAAAAAAAAAGTGTAAAAAAAAAAAAAAAACTTTAAAAGAATCTAAAAATATGTATTATGCATTGTGCACATGAAGAGAGAGAGAGAACTGAACACAAGTGTGCAGCACTGTTTTATCTTTTTTTTTTTTTTTTTATGATTTGGAAACTCTGAACAAACTGAAATTCATTCCCAGACTGTAATGCAACAACGGTTCTCAACTGGTGGGATGAAAAATGGGTCACAGTGTGTTCTGTTCCAAATTTTCTATCTTTAATTTTTCAGTGAAGTTTTGAGAAACTGTATCAAAACAACAAATAACAAATTTTACTAATATTTTACTAACAAATATCCCAAACATCATGAAATTTCACTTGAATCAGGTTTGTTTGAAAATACAAAAGTCACAGCACCCTCTAGTGTCAAACTGAACAAATGCACACTGCTGTAGATGCTTTATCTTTGCTGCACAGGTCAATCTTCCTTGCGGTTGCAGCAGTCAGTCAGTCAGAGAACTGTGGGTAACATGAAGCAACACACAGAGATTGTATTCACAAAAGCCTCCTTGATAAACATCCTGACTATTTCTGCAGAATGCAGAGTCAAATTGTCTGCATATGCACTTAAAATCAGTACAAATATGGCCCAGCACGGTGTTATGAGGGAATTTTCTGTATTGATTTTTATTTTTTAATAAAAAAGGGTTTTAGGATTGAAGGAAATGTCTGTGAATTTTATGGAAAATGTACTGGCAATTTTCTGCCAGGACATTATCTTTTTTTTTTCTTACAGTGTACAACCAGAACTTCTGTGAATATTATATCACATAATGCATTGCATTAACTAATGCTAACAAATGAGACCTTATTGTAAAGTGTTAACAATTTTACTGTCATTTATCAATAATTTATCCAGAATTAGAGGTATTACTGTCCCGTCTCAAATGTCTTCTGAGCAAATTCACAAAAAACAACGGCTGCTCCCAACTTCACAATCCAGCAACTGGACTAGTTCTAAGCTGTGGATGTAGAGTATCATGAGCAGTAGTGTGATTCTCTGATCTTTGATGCAGAAACCTGAGCGAGGTGAGATGGGATCAGTCCGTCAGGTGTGGATGTCCCACTGTTCTGTGACAGAGACAGAGTGCCTGTTCTGGACCCGTTCAGCCTCGCAGGACGCGTGACGGCTCTCAGACAGTCTGGAGGGAGCATTTCAATTTTACACCCGGAAAGAAGCAGCCTATCATTAAAAAAACTCTAATTTCTGTGTCAGGTAGACTTACAGGTAATCAATCTCCTTGTCACTGTGTTTTTCTCCCTCTATTATTTGGTCTCGTTTTCAACCTTTCAAGTCAGTTCTTTCTAATTAAAGTTTTTGCTGAGTTGAAGAGAAAGGAAAATGTCTTGTTTTATGATTAATCTACATTTTTGTTCTCTCTCAACCTCAGGTACTTTGTTACAAAGAATAAAGTGCTATACTTTTCTCTTTTTTCTTTTAAATGTTCAAACATTTTATTTCTAAGAACTGTTCACTGAAAGTTTCTTTTGGGAACCAAAAATGGTTCTTCTTTGGCATTGCTGCAAAAATAACATAACTAGTGTATTTATTACGGGAAGTCTTTCCACTAGATAATCAACACATTGCAACGAAATGCTTTTCTTCATATATAATGAGTTGAAAATGTCCAAGTACTTTTTGTAACATTTTAGTCTGTCTAAGCATTGATTTTACACAAACCAAAGTGAGTTCAGTATACAAGGTGTAAAATCTAAACATCAAAGCCATTTAGTGCTACATACCTGTCAAGTTTCAACCCTATTTTCACTGTCTTTTTTTCAACAAAAAAATAATCTCCCTCTTCATATTTCACATTGTAGAAATGTGAAATATCTTTACAGAAAGTCAGCTGTGTCAAAAAGTGAGTAAACTGTGATAAGAATTGATCCTTTTCGCTTTAGTCTCCATGTTCAAACTACACTTATGCCTTTACTTTAAATCAATCTGGAGTGCATTGTATACTTCATTTTGAGATATGATTGACATAGAACAATATCTACATTGAGCAGAATAATGCAGGTTGTCAAACGTTTTATTAACTTTTTACAAAGGAATCTCTATAGAGTCCTTTTTTTAAAAAAAAATCAAAGTTCAATGGAAACTTTTCACAAAGAGAAAAAAGATTGATAGAGTAGATGGACTGTTACTGTAACCTTTGCCTTATTAATGGTTTTCTCAAAACTTTTCCTGCTTTTTCAAACTTTAGGAGAACAGCTTAATGGAGCTCAGATGAATTTGGCCTTCTTAATGTTCTTTGGTCTTTAGTTTAGAACTTTTCTTCCTTCTAGTTTCTTCTAATACAGCATTATTAAAGAAACATGCTTAATGATCTATGATATCCGGCACCGAATAGTCTCAAATCTAATAAAACCCTGACTCACCTCTCTCTTATGAATTATGAGAACTCATAATTCATCACTCATAAATATAAAACACTAAACCTCAAACTCTTAGGTGTCATTGCATATGTGTGTAAGAAGATTAATACAATAATAAGAACTTAAATCATTATTTCATGTTCATGTACTGATCATTTTATTAAATAGCCGTGCAATTAAACTGCTGCGACTGAATCAAAAAGCCTGTGAAATGAACTCTGCAACGCTTTTCAAAAACTATACTAAACCGGGTTTGTCAGTGCTGTACATAGACTGTTCCTGCATGCCATGTAAAAAGTTACTAATAATCGAAATGTTCACCTTTTTATTGTAAGTGGAAGTCAACATTTTTTTGGATAGTTGCTTTTGAAATTTGATAGATAAGGAAACGCAAACACTCATTACACATTTTCATCACATTTCTCAGTTCCACAAAGTTTTATCTACTCAATCCTGTAATTTCTATCCCTTAAATTATTAATTTATAAATGGGCATTATTCATGCTACCAATCATGTGCAAGCATAGGTGGGATTTCTGTTTTAATTGGTTGGAGTTCAGAGTAATGATCTATTGATGAGTCTATGAATACTGAAGGAGAAAGATCAACGGAGCAGAAATGACAGGGAATCCCAGTCTGGAATGACAGACAGCTCTCAGCTAACATGTCTCTGTCTTCACAGTACTTGCATTTCAAAAATGACTGTAGCTTATTAGAAATAAGGGGATGTTCCTCTCCACATTTGTGGACAAGCATTGATTAATAACAAAAGTAAAGAGAAATACATCTGTGTGTGTGTGTGTGTGTGTGCGTGCGGGTTTATGTGGTTTATGAGGACACAAATTTGTATAATGACATGGGTATGACAGAGGTATTACAATTTGAAGGTGGTTTATGAGGACACTGCCTATGTCCCCGTAATTCAAAAGGCTTAAAAAACATACTAAATGGTGTTTTTTTGAAAATCTAAAAATGCACACAGTCTCCTGTGAGGGCTAAGTTTAGGTGTAGGGTAGGTGTAGGGCAATAGCACATACAGTTTGTTCAGTATAAAAACCATTACGCCTATGGAGAGTCCCCATAAACCATAAAAACCAACATGTGTGTGTGTGTGTAGTGAGGCGTCCAATTGTGATGAAAAATTTGAATGTGATGTACATTTATATATACATAATAAATATAGCCTACACAATACACTGTAAAGAAAAAAAAAAAAGTTGGGCAAACTTTTAAGGCAAAATTTGAGGCAACCAGCTTCAGCAGATTTGTGCGTTTTCTCAACTTATTTTTTAGGAAATTTCTCAACGTTTTGTTGTATAAAACTAAAAAATCTGCTGAAGCTGGTTGCCTTAAACTTTTAAGTTTGCCCAACTTTTTTTTTTTACAGTGTACAAACATATATTATGTACACGAAAACTTTTATTTTGGATGCGATTAATCGTTGCCCAGCATTTTGGCTAATTTTGAGCTACAGGCAAAAAAAAGTGAAAAATGTAGATTTTGGTCGAATTTCAGGTTTTCACAAAAATGAGTTCATTAAGCACTGGTATAGTGATCCCAATGCTCCAAATAGTAATTAAACATCAAAAGTGATCTTTATTTGTACGTTTTCTGAGAGGAGTACCTCTCTGTTAGCTTCTTGGGCTGCCGCTGACTGATATATGAAGTGTGATTCCACCAGAGTGAGAGATACCAATACATAGGCCTATACATAGAATTACAGTATTTAAGTAGGCTATTCATGCAAACATAATCTGTTATGTCTTACGTGAACGTTTGGGGTATTGTTGGGGAAAATGGATATTAGATCCGTGCAGTATAGTAGGACTTACTATACATCTGTCTCATGTTAATCTAACAATTTTTTGTCCTTTTTTTTTTTTTTTTGTAATGAACACACTGAAGTGATTTTTACATTTGATTTTTCTTACTTGAATGCCTTTGTTTAGATGTAAAATGAAAAAAAAGTAATGAACTATTTGTTTCTTTCTTATATTTGTTCTACTGTTGTTGTTTTTTTGCACCTGTTCTTATTTTTAATAACGAAGATAAAAATAAAAATAGCTATATTGTGATTATTAATATAGTAATTATTATTAAGAAAAGAAGTGGAGGAAACGATGCAATGTTGCAAGGTGATTTTGCTCTGGAACCTTCAGAAAACTTTGAACTGTTTTTCTCAGAACTGACTTCGTTGACTTCAAACTTCATGCATCAATTTGAAGGTATTTCAATGGAGAATGTAAAAATAAAAAGAACTCATTTTTGAACATTTGCTCAATGTGATTTATTTTGCCAGCACAGGTCACAAATAAACTTTCATCATTAGGGAGTGATGTTTGCCTCATATATTCACGTTTATATTATCTTTACATAAAAACAAATAATTATTTTACTTGCAGTGTTACATACACATAGGCTATCTGGCCACCCAATTAAAATACCTATATGTTTGATAAGGATTTATAAATGTAAAGATTTAATGTGAAAATACTTCATTACCCAATAACAGCAGTAATTTTACAAAAATAACAGCACCCTGTTTATTTATTTATTTAATTAATTATTAAGACTGAAGCATTAATCAAATTTAGTTTTAAGTCCCTTCCTAAACAAGATTATGACCATAAATAAAAGAGGCATAACAAATTTACAAAAAAAAAAAGAGAGAGAGCGAGAGAGAGAGAGGTAACCATTAATGGAAATAGGCATTCAGGAACAGTGTTGTGCAAGTTACTTCCAAACTGTTATACATTATAGATTACTTGTTACTGTTATTTAAAAGTAATTCCTTACCTTACAATATTACTGTTTCAGAATTGTAATGCGTTACATGACTCCTGTATTACTTTTGAGTTACTTTCACCAAAATAACTACAGAGGTAGAACATTCTAAAATGACAAAATGTACTGCAGAGCATTTTACATCCAGTAGATATTGTGTAGCATAATGACTGTGGGCTATCCAGGCATCTCTCGAATGTACAGTCTTCTGCCATCTTCACCCATTAGCCGCTTTTCCACTGGCCAGTGCGAGCCGGGCGGGGATAATAGCCTCGGACCTCGAGCACAGAGGCCGAAATCATGCCGCGTTTCCACTGTCGGGCCAGTAGCCTCGCGGCACTCCTGTAAAACCCGCCCTAAACACGCCTTCACTGGACCACGTCACACAATACAAAGTTCCACCAGCGAGAGGGAGATGAATGAACTATAAGATTTTCTATGAAACAAAGGGCAATTAAAACGGTGAAAGTTTGTAAACGCTTTAATATTTTTATATAAATCTGTATTAGTATACAGCCCCTCTAGTGTATAATTGTTTACATCATGTATAATGTTTGTTATATACATGTAACTTATTCTTGTTAATAATAAAAAAATAAATAAAAATAAATAAAAAAAGAGGGAGATGAGTGAAATAAATCGCTAAACAAATATATTGGAAGGTGTTGTTTAGTCTTTATTTACAAACTTGCCACACGCTGCTGACCACCAGAGGTGGGTAGAGAACCCAAAAACTGTACTCAAGTAAAAGTAAAAGTAATAGTCTGAATAGTTACTTGAGTAAGAGTAAAAAAGTATTGGATAAAAAAACTACTCAAGTAGTTAGTTACTAGTTACTTTGGATCATATACTGTATATATATATATATATAGTCTATTTTTATTTAGATATAGATACATTTATGTAATGTGTGTGTGTCTGTCTGTCTGTCTGTCTGTCTGCCTATCTATACACACACACACACACACGCACACACACACTGTCGTTCAAAAGATTTTTTTTCATGTAGTTTATTTCAGTGATGCAAATCAGAATTTTCATCAGCCTTTACGCCAGTCTTCAGTGTCACATAATCCTTTAGAAATCATTCCAATATGTTAATTTATTATCAATGCTGCTCTTTTTAGCTTTCTATTTATCAAAGAATCCTGAAAAAAATGTCACAGGTTCCAAAAAAATATTAAACAGCAAAACTCCTCACACAGGGGCGTAGCCACGGGTGTGCCGGTGCCACCCACAGTGGCAGCTGGCACACCTAAAAACAGATGCAGAATTATTATTTTTTTAATCGTAATAAACATGGGCAGCGCAAAGGAGGGGCTAGCAGATGCTTCAGCACCCCCAAGAAAGACCAAAGCACCGCCATTGCACCCATTAGAAATGAAATAAATTAAAAACATTTGACTTATTATTACGCATTCATAACTCGTGCATTGCAATATAACGTGACGTGATTAGCAGGCGCACTTTTCAAATTGTCAGCATTTTATTTAAAAAATGGATCGGCTCCTTGTGCCAAGAAGGCCTGTCCCCGACTAAAGATTTCACTAGTCACACGTAAATTGATTAATATAATAACTTAGGCTACTAACCATCCTTTAATATATAGGCGTATAGCCTGTTCCGCGCCCAAGCGCATGTCTAAAGCTTGCAATGGCAAAAGTAGGTTAATGATTATGAATGTTGGGGGAAAGGCAAAAGAAAACATTTTAATTAACTTATTCGTTAATAAACTAGTGATTTCTTCTCAGTCAGTGTCGGCTGAAAAGATAAAGTTGCAGAATGCGATGCTGACTTTAATAAAGAAATGCACCTTTTCATTCACTATGTAATTAAAGATTTTTATTTTTTTGGTTCGTTTAATAAAGTAGCCGGTTCATTGCTGTGACGCGCTCCATTTCACAGAGACTGCATGAGACGGCAGAAAGTGCATCTTGTTTCTCGATGTATTGTTTCTCTGTGTAGCCTACATAAATAAAAGCATATACAGTGCCCTCCACTAATATTGGCACCCTTGATAAATATGAGCAAAGGCAGCTGTGAAAATAAATCGGCATTGTTTATCCTTTTGATCTTTCCCTCAAAAAAATTAAAAAATTCTAACCTATCATTGAAGTAAAACAATTGAGAGTGGGGAGAAAATCTCATGATGGAATAAATGTTTTTCTCCAATGTATGTTGGCCACAATTATTGGCACCCCTAGAAATTCTTGTGAGTAAAATATCTCTGAAGTATATTCCATTCATATTTAATTTTTTTAGCACACCAGGGTGACTAGGAGCATGAAATTGTCCAGCCATGACTTTCTGTTCCACAGGGTTATAAATATGAGGAACACAAAGGCCAAATTCCCTTAATCATCCATCACAATGAGAAAAAACAAAAAATATATTTCTGATGTGCAGCAAAAGATAATTGAGCTTCACAAATTAGTGAAGTGGCTTTAAGAAAAGAGCTAGAGCAGTGAAAAATTCCATTTCCACCATCAGGGCAATAATTAAGAATTTCCAATCAACAGAAAATGTTCCGAAACTGCCTGGAAGAGGACGTGTGTCTATATCGTCCTAATGCACGGTGAGGAGGAGAGTTTGAGTGGCTAAAGACTCTTCAAGGACCACAGCTGGAGAATTGCAGGATATAGTTGAGTCTCGGGGTCAGAAAACATTAGAAAAAAATTGTCAAACAGTCCCTACATCACCACATGTTGTTTGGGAGGGTTTCAAGAAAAATTCTCCTAGCTCATCCAAAAACAAACTCCAGCATATTCAGTTATCAGACATGACTGTAACTTCAAATGGGACTGGCTTCTATTGTCAGATGAAACTAAAAAATGAGCTTTTTAGAAGCAAACACTCAAGATGGGTTTGTTGCACACAGGGATAAAAAAGTACCCCATGTGTACAATGAAATATACTGCTGTATTTTTTATGTTGTGGGCCTATTTTTCTGCTGGAGGTCCTGAACATCTTGTTTAGACACATGGCATCATGGATTCTATTAAATACCAACATATAAAAAATCAATAAGTGACTGACCCTGTTAGAAATCTTATAATGGGCCATGTTTGGATCTTCCAACCGGACAATAATCCAAACACAAACCTCAAAAACAACACAAAAATGGGTCACTGAGCACTAAACCAAGCTTCTGCTATGGCCATTCCAGTCCTCTTGACCTGAACCCTATAGAAAATGAGTGAGGTGAACTGAAGAGGAGAATCACCAACATGGAGCTGTGAATCTGAAGGATCTGGAGAGATTCTGTATGAAGAAATGGTCTCTGATCTCTTATCGGGTGTTCTCCAAACTCTTCAGGCATTATAGGAGAAAACTCAGAGCTGTTACCCTGGGAAAAGGACATTGCAATAATTGTGGCCAACATGAACTAGAGAAAGTATTTCTTACACAATGAGATTTCCCCCCATTTTCAATTGTTTTACTTCAATGATAGGTTGGAATTTTGTGAATTTTTGGAATGAAAGATAAAAAGGATAAACAATGCAGATTTATTTTCACAGCCGCCTTTGCTCATATTTATCAAGGGTGCCAATATTAGTGGAGGGCACTGTATATATATGAACTTGCTGTTGAATTTTGTATTTTTGAAAGTTCAATAATAATATAAAAAAAAACTTGCCGGACGGATTCATTACCCCACTTTGTTCCGGGACCTCACAATTTACAGATTAAGCAGTGCTTACAATATTTGTTAATTTAAAATGTAATTAAAATTTTAAATTATTTTCGTTAAAAAAATAAAAATAATAATAAAAAATAAATATCTTCCGCCATTCAGACTGCCAACCAATCCGCAACAGCCGCTGACTGTGATGTCACTGACGTGTGACCCCAACATCTTGGGAAATGTTTGCCGCACATTCTAAAAAAAATATAGAGAACCTAAACCTTGCTAGCTAGCAATATGTTGCAGAGTTCCCTGCTTAATTTCTTTAGTAAAAAACCTCGGCTTGATGGATAGCCGGACACAAGGCCTAACCTTACACCTGATGAGGATGTTTCTCCCTCCCCGGGCCCAGCATCAACAGGTGCGACTTCTCCGGTACAGTTGGCTGAGGAAAAAAATGCTCAATCAGAAGACACCGAAATGGCCTCCACCTCAGAGCTTAAGCCTACAAACCTTTCCGCAGTAGAAGAGCCTCCATGCCAGCCAAAACTGCGTGATTTTCCAGTCACGCAAACAGTCAGTGGAAAGAGGAGGAATTTTTCTGTTAAGTGGTATGACCGGTACACTTGGTTAGAGTACAGCATCGCAATGGATGCTGTTTTTTTGCCAGCCCTGTCGCCACTTTAACACTGATGTCAAAGAGGACAGATTCAGCAAAGCAGGACTGAGAGACTGGGGGCATCTTGGTCAGTTTTGTGTAAAACACGAAGCCAGTAAAGCCCATGCTGCTGCTGTGGCCCGACACAAAGGATTCATGGAAATAAAAAGGGCTGGAAAAGGTGACATCATACATCAGGTAACAAAAGATGCACAGGGGCATTTTACTGACCTGATTGAAAGAAACACGGACACATATCAAAGTTATCATTGATATTTTGCTTTTCTGTGCGAAACAAGGCATTGCACTGCGTGGTCACAAGGAAGACACAGAAAGCATGAACAGAGGCAACTTTTTTGAGTTGTTTAAAGTGCTTTGTCAGTATGACCCCGAGATAAAATAATGCCTTGATGAGCTTCCAGCTAATGCAAAAATTATGAGTCCAGACATTCAAAACGACCTCTTAGAAGCTGCAGCATCACTTCTGCGCCGAAAAATCAGAGCAGAATTGCATGCACAGGCTGACACCTATTATGCCATTTTAGCTGATGAATACAAGGACCACTCGAAGAAGGAACTAATTGCTGTCTGTGTGAGGTATATATTTAATGGCAATCTAAGAGAGAGAGCTGTCGGATTTGTGTCAACAGATCATATGACATCCTCTCGCATCGCTAACAAAATTTTGGAAGTACTGGAACCACTGCAGCTGGATCCTGAATTGTGTGTGGGTTTCAGTTTTGATGGAGCGGCAGTCATGTCAGGTGGGAGAGCTGGGGTGCAGGTGCTCCTCAAAAAAACTTTCCCCCATGCAGTGTATGTACACTGCCACTCACATCGCCTGAATCTTGTTCTTTCAACAGCCTCAAAAGTGTCTCCTACTGTTGCCACTTTTTTTGATGTTATAAATTCACTGCACCATTTCATGACTGGAGCCAACAGACACGCACGGTTTCTACAGATCCAAAAAGAGCTACACCCCAACAAACCCTGTCTGGAGCTTGTGCGCTCTACGGATATTAGATGGAGTTCAAAATCTGAGTCTGTGAGTCGAGTTTTGACTTTGTATGATGTCATATTGGAAACACTGAGTGAATTTGCAGAAGGCTCAGGCCAGACCAAAATAGAGGCAGAGTCTCTCTTGCAACAAATACAGAACAAGAGGTTCATCTTTCTCCTTGTTGCATTTTCTAAGCTGTTCAGTGCAAGTTATTTTGCGACAAAAGGCCTACAGTCCCAGAGAGACCGTAGGGCACCTTGTCTCCAAAACTTTGATTTATTGCCCCTCATAAAATCCCACCCACTAAGTCACCCAATCCCTCCCACCCTCCATAACTGGACACCTGTTGTACACCCCACCCCCACATCTAATGAGGAGTTGATTATTCGGTCCGCTGTGTTTAAGGAATTTTTATGACAGTGTGTGGGGGGGTCATTGTTATGTGCTTTAAACTTTAAATGGTGAAATTGTGTTAAAGGGATGTTTTTATTAAAGTGTTTTTTCACATAGTGTAAAACGTGCAATGATTTGTTTTTTTCCCTACAAGATGTGTTGTAGGGAAAACAATGTTAGGCAGAGTTAGAAAATAAAACATTAGTTTTCTTTTCTATAGTTTGACAGAGTTAAAGAAGAGGTATTTGTTCACAAAAAAAGCAGCAAACACGTTCGTTAACACTAGAAATTGGTGGTTTATCTTACCGTGTTTGTGAAATAAAAAATATCAGACCGTTAAGTAAGAACATACGTTTTAAAAGTAAAAAAGAACCTTTAAATAAACGAACATCGTTCGTTAAAACAAGGCTATCCAGCAGTAGTCTGTCGTTACAAGTTAGTTTGACAGAGTTAAAGAAGAAATGGTGTCTTATCTCACCGTGTTACAGTTTAAAGATCATACGGTTTAAAAGTAAAAAAGAGCCTTAAAATAAACGAATATCGTTAAAACAAGGCTATCCTGCAGTAGTCAAAATCTCTGTGGTAGACGAACGTTACAAGTTAGGCACGATAGAAAGACAAAGAATCCCCGTGTGTCTAGCGCTGATCCGAGACTTCGTCCGCGCTCTGTAGCTGCCAAACTCCAAATGAGCGTTGGAGACCCGGGGTTCCCAAACCACGCCTACGTCCGTCCCCTAACACGTGTGAGGCGATAGCCCCGGATGTAACGCCAGGTTTAAAAAGATTTAAAATAATTAAAGTATGTTTTAACGTTAGAACGAACGTTATTTTAATAAATCTATAGCGGTTCTTTAATTAATGAAAATCTTCTCACTTTAAAGCTGTTATTCCTTTTAACTCTAGGTCATAGGAAAACGTTGTTTATTTTATTTGCTTAATTCGTCTATTCCTTTAATAGAACTTTAATAGAGTCTTTTAAAAATTAGCTTATACATGTTTTCCTTTTAAACAAAAAAATCAGTAATACACAGCCATTTATTTTATTTTATTTGCTTAATTCGTCTATTCTTTTAAACGGTCCTTGATTTCTGCCAAACTTAAGACCTCACGCTATGATGGTGCTATAAAAAATTAGACTGACCTACGCAAGAGTCCTTTTAAACATAACCTCTGTATTGTTTTATTTTACACTTAATAAGTTTATTTTACTCGTTGATTTAGTCAATCTTAACTTATAGCATGTTACAACGGTTAAAACGCGCGTACAAATATCTAACAGGACTGAAACCAACTGTTTTTGTTTGTTTGTTTGTTTCATACATGTAATAAAATCAGCAGGATTTCTCTGTGATTTTCCATTCCGTGAGCTTTCTACGGTTATCTATTAATTGAAACAGACAACAGAGAAATACAAATATCACGTCTCAGGATGTATCCGGTGCGTCTGGTCTTATGATTACTGAAGCGTTGTAATTCATTAGCAATCTAATTAGTTTTGAAAGAGGTCTGGCATCGTAAATTCTGTTAGAAGGTTAGTTAAAAACCGTAGATCAAAGGATAGACATTGTGACTATTTTGTGGCCGGCGCCTGTATCGTCTGGTACAGGCATGGGTGATAAGGGGGGTGTAGGAAGCCCCGTTACCTATTGAAACTTTTTAGCACACAAGTGGTCTAGTTAAAAGTTATATATATATGTATATATGTATATATATGTGTGTATATATATATATATGTATATATATATATATAGTATAGGAAGAAAATATTTTTCCAAAGAAAAGGGTTATTTTATAAACTAGATCTGACGAACAACGGTTCTGTATGAAACGATGTAGATAATACAGAATTTAAATAAATAGAACTCCTAAACTTAGTTTTTAATAATACGAACGCTGTAGAAAAATTATGTCTAATTTAATACATATACTTAGTATCGAAATTTCTTTTAACTGTAGCTATATAATAAAGACTAACTACTACAGACCTTCATACGAACAGATGGGGGGAGACCAATAAACAAATGGCCAGCTTTGATGCTTCAATCCGAGAGTTCAAACGTTTCGTAGATAAGAAAAAACGTCTGCGTTTAACTGTTATGCTAACATAGCAGCCTTAAGTTGTAAAAGAAAATCTAACAGATGTTTTCATCCCGATGTCGGAGCATCTCCAGCTGTGTTAAGTAAGCTGTTGGTGTCGAGAGACGTCTGGATGCGTTTGATAAAATTGCGCGGGTTACAAGCTTTATAACAAAGATTTGTGGTATTAGGACTCTCTGACGCCAATTAGACCCCATAGGTTTTACGAAACGCTTCGTGGATACGCCCCCCACCTACACTCTGAAAGCTTAAAAGTAGCCCGTATAAGGAAAGTCATTATCTGTAAATTCTAACGTCTTTACACACAAAGACGTTATACAGCAATAAAGATAGGAGCCATGGTGGAAAATTACGAGGGTGAGGTTTTTTTTTTTTTTTTTTTTTTATTTATTTACTTATTTTTTCATAGGTGTTATTTAAATAAATATGTTAATGTTTGTTTAACAATACGATTATCAATTCCAGACACATATGTGAATATCGAGTGTGATGAAGATCTACAACAGATCCTGGAGGAAATTAGATTTTAGTCTTTTCTACTGTACGTTTAAGTTCTAATAATAATAATAATGTTTTCTTATCATTTTAACCAGTTGATGAATCCGTGGTAGTTACCAACGAGGACGACGCGTTAACTGTAAGTTATGCAGTCATCATTTTTCTTAACGCTTTGAAATGTTTTAACGATGTATAAAACAGTGTTTACTAATTTTAGCAGACGTTCATGATGTTAGCGACAATGAGGAACCTACAGCCCCTATAGAGATTACAGTGAGAACGGATATACGTCACGCGCCAGTCACACAGAGCCAACCCCCCCAAGGCGCCTGTTCGGGCGAAACCGTCACATCTGAGCTCACATCGGCAAACGTCTCCACCGTGCAGCCCCAATACGGGTGCGGTCAAGCTGTGAAACGTATGAGATTTACCGAGCAGGAGCAAGACGTCAGGCCGAGTACTAGTAGTTCAAGAACCGATGATAATAACGGTATGTATTAAAACAGACATTACATTAATGTATTTCACGTTTGATTTTTATTTAATAAATGATTATTCTTTTTACAGCGCAAAATCACGACGAAGGTGCGTTAACAGCATGGACTGACTCCATGCTCCACGCATGGGATCAGGGATCCTTTTCCGACACGGAGAGCGAGGACGATGGGGAGTTATATCGTGAAATGCCACAGGATGTTATACGCAGCAGTGATTTAAACAGAAGGCTTGATCACGAAGCTCTGAACCGCATTAATTGTTATTTTGAGAGGGTCTTCGACCTGGCCGGGAGACCGTTAACACGTCAGGATGCAGAAGAGATCGCAACCGGCTCACAAGGTGACGTAATAGCGATATTGAGGAATATTATTACATGTCAACAACAGCATACCGAGGCTTTACGGCACGCAGCAGAATTTTGGAGAATTTGCCACGATCAAATGTATAATGAACTCAGACAGTTCCAGCAGTCTATGTCAGGTTTACCGGAAATGGTCCTAGAGAATAGAACCGAGCAACGTCTTATTATTAACGCATTATCTTTGATGTCAGAACGTCTGAATTTAATGCAACGAATATTATCTGAGTTGTACGAACGTTTAGTTAGGAGATCTTAATAATAATAATTCACACTGTAACGAATTAATTTTTTTTTTTTTTCAGTATTACTCACACATACATTATTCGTAATACGTATTTCCTATATGTATATACTCATTGTTGTTTGGCTGGTTATGTCCTTAACATTTCACATGTGCTGATTTCTAACTTCTTCTTCTTATTGTTTTATTAGTAATTCATTTAGACTGGACGTTGAATTGTATCTAATCGTGTTGTTTGAGTGTTTATATCATTAACAGTTCACGTGTGGGGTGATGATTTTACCTTCTTATTATTATTGTTTTATTAGTATTTGTATCTACTCATTGGTGAATGGATTATGTCGTTTTACATATGTTATCTTCTGCTTCTTATTACGATTAACGATTGTTTTGAATTTATACCGTAAGGCTTTTTGTTTTTGTCATAACTGTTTATGTTACAGTGTTGTTTTCAAAAGGGGTTGCATACGTTTTAATTATTTTTGTATTTCTGTTTTTTAAAAATAACTGTGGTGTTTTCAACGGAGGGTTGCAGCCGTTTGAACTATTTTTCTATGTCTGGTTTATGTTACAGTGTTGTTTTCAAAAGGGGTTGCATACGTTTTAATTATTTTTGTATTTCTGTTTTTTAAAAATAACTGTGGTGTTTTCAACGGAGGGTTGCAGCCGTTTGAACTATTTTTCTATGTCTGGTTTATGTTACAGTGTTGTTTTCAAAGGGGTTGCACACGTTTGAATTATTTTTGTATTCCTGCTTTTTAAAAAAATAAAATTTCGAAATGAGTGGTAAAAGGTGTCACGATGATTTACATAATCATGTACTGGAAGATGAACAGAACCCATTAAGACCTAGACACGATTTTCAAAATAACAGCGAACAGTTACGCGAACTGATTAACCAACAGTTACAAATGTTGGAACCTGATGCGCTTAATATGATCGAAAGATTGCATGAAATCATAGACGAACAGCATGAGCAATTGGGCATGGAGATAAATACGGACGAACAGATTGGCGCGGGTCCTTCTAACGATGCCTCAGATTATAACCCGTCGGCACCAGATATGGGGCTTAGTCGTGATTTTATAGATAGATTAATAGCCGATGGAGGACGTGTGGGTGATTTTACAGTTATCCCAAGATCCAGATTTAACGGACTAGAAATACGCAGAACTTTAAATTTCCGTGAAATCGCCGCAGATGACTATGCGGCTTATAATATCTTTTTGCAAGATATTTTGAACGAGATCGTAGATTTTTCGCGGCTAATGGCAGGCGATGACGGCTTTATTAACGTGTCTCTGCAAGGCGAGAGTCTCCCTACAGACATTAATGCCATTCTAACGCCAGATACTAATCACGACTTTAGCACATTTGTCGATCAAATCGAACGTGCGGTTCAAAGCAATGCAGACGTGGGATGCGATTCTGCTTTAAAGCTATGCGTATCAGTGGTACGTAACAGACACGGTGGCACATGTAGGAAACTAACCGATCTTGAAACTCCCGCTTAACATTATCCAAAGGTTCGTGGAGGAAGCTGGACAGACACGGCCCGTGTTTCATTTTCCTAGGTGCCAGTGCGAGATCGTCCATAACGCCCTCAATGGTCTTCTCGGGAGTTTTAGGTGACGGTGCCTCGGCCATTGATGCAGAATAATTATGTTTTTTCTTTTAATTTCGTAAAACCTACGTGAGTATTTTGTGTCTAGGTGCTGCTATGTCATACTCAATTCGTCTTTTTAAACCCGGCGTTACATCCGGGGCTATCGCCTCACACGTGTTAGGGGACGGACGTAGGTTTGCGTAGGTTTGGGACGTAGGTTTGGGAACCCCGGGTCTCCAACGCTCATTTGGAGTTTGGCAGCTACAGAGCGCGGACGAAGTCTCGGATCAGCGCTAGACACACGGGGATTCTTTGTCTTTCTATCGTGCCTAACTTGTAACGTTCGTCTACCACGGAGATTTTGACTACTGCAGGATAGCCTTGTTTTAACGATATTCGTTTATTTTAAGGCTCTTTTTTACTTTTAAACCGTATGATCTTTAAACTGTAACACGGTGAGATAAGACACCATTTCTTCTTTAACTCTGTCAAACTAACTTGTAACGACAGACTACTGCATGATAGCCTTGTTTTAACAAACGATGTTCGTTTATTTAAAGGTTCTTTTTTACTTTTAAAACGTATGTTCTTACTTAACGGTCTGATTTTTTTTATTTCACAAACACGGTAAGATAAACCACCAATTTCTAGTGTTAACGAACATGTTTGCTGCTTTTTTTGTGAACAAATACCTCTTCTTTAACTCTGTCAAACTATAGAAAAGAAAACTAATGTTTTATTTTCTAACTCTGCCTAACATTGTTTTCCCTACAACACATCTTGTAGGGAAAAAAACAAATCATTGCACGTTTTACACTATGTGAAAAAACACTTTAATAAAAACATCCCTTTAACACAATTTCACCATTTAAAGTTTAAAGCACATAACAATGACCCCCCCCCCCCCCCCACACACACTGTCATAAAAATTCCTTAAACACAGCGGACCGAATAATCAACTCCTCATTAGATGTGGGGGTGGGGTGTACAACAGGTGTCCAGTTATGGAGGGTGGGAGGGATTGGGTGACTTAGTGGGTGGGATTTTATGAGGGGCAATAAATCAAAGTTTTGGAGACAAGGTGCCCTACGGTCTCTCTAGTCCCCATCCGTTTCTGTTACTGATTGTGTCCACATGATTGAGGGCCTAAAAGAAACTTTTGCTTTGTTTAGGAATAATTCAGACGGGGAATTTGAGAGAATCATCAGGCTTACTGATGACATCATGAAAAAAAATGATGTGCAAAACTGGGACATAGTGGGCGCATGTCACAGAAAATTACCTGCCAGGCTTTCCGACTCACATGTGACCTCTACAGTGGGCAGGTGTGCGGTCATTAGAAGTGACTTGGATTTGCAATCCTTGTGGATTTCCATTCTTGACAGACAGCTGATGGAACTTAACAACCGTTTTCAGAGTGATTCCTATGGAATAATGAAGGCTGCTGCCTCCTTGCTGCCCGGATCAGACGCGTTTGGCCAGATGGAAATATTACAGGTACCGTGCAAGCACTATGGACTTGGAGTGGAAGGTCCTGAACTTACAATATTTGTGCAACTGCTCAAACGAAAGGTGGATGGGGGTCACCTGTACCCATCCTTAATAGAATCTTAGACTCATGTGATAAAGACGTTTTTCCCAACATGAACAGTTTACTGCGTGTTTTAATCACATTGCCGTTTACAAGCTGTTCTGTGGAGTGCTTGTTTTCAACAGTGAACCGAATCAAATCCAGCAACAGAGCAACCATGCTCACAGAAAGACTAAACAGCCTCTCGTTGCTGATGTTTGAACGAGAACTCACAGAGACACTGGACCCAGATGACATAATTGAGGCATTCAAGGCCAGACCACGCCGTCTCGCCCTTTGAGCAGCTAACAGGCACTATTAAATGTACTGTGCTATGTTGTTGGCGATCCTGAATGTAATGTATAAAAAATATTTTACTGCTTTCTCTAATGTGTCTTGCAAGACATCTATTCAAGATTGTTTATTGCACCAAAAGTAATTTCAAAGGAACATTATATGTAGGCCTATGTACAGTTTAAGTCACCATTGCAGGATGTGCAAAATGTTAATGATTTTAAAAAAGGAGGGATTATTTAAAAGCATTTTGTTTTTATTTAGTACAGCAGCTACAGCTGTTTTTACATAATAGATTTTTACATAGCCTAGTCACTGAAGTCAATGATTATTCTTTGATAAAGTAAATGTGCTTTGCTCACTGTATAATTTGTTCGTTGTTTGAATAACCGTGGAAATGCGGTGTTATAATTAGAAACTTAAAATGTATTTTTATTAAACCTGTGATCATCAGGTTAAATAGGAGTTTAGTCTTATTAAAATGTGTGACATAAATTGTACTTGCCTAAAAGGGGTTTATGATGTGTGTAGTTAATGATTAGGCTACAGTGAGCGCGTTTGACTAGAGCGCAGTTAAAGAGCTGTTGTAGGTTATACTGTATGTGATTGTCAGTGACCCTCTTGAGAAGCGAGAAAGCTTCGGAAAATGGAAAAAAACAACAACAACAAAAATATAGCTGCAAGCAGCGATAACCAGGGTTCAAGAATTTTAAGGCCTAAGGTGGTATGCTTTTAGGGTCTAGGCCAACATAGCTGGATGCATAGCTGACAGTGAAGCTCATCGAAAATGGACAATAGGCTCACAGAAACACACACACACACACACACACACAAATAGAAATGAAATGGTTAAACTATCATATTAATAATCATTAATCTTGCTTACACAGATACACACACAGACACACTCATACACGGACATACATGCACACATATTTTGTTGCAGATATAGATATTTGAAATAAATGACAGGTGACAATACTCTTTGCAAGTCTTCTCTTTTTAAGAGTTTATATCAGGGATCTCCAACCCTGCTCCTGGAGAGCTACCATCCTGCAGATTTCAGTTCCAATCCTGCTCCAACACACCTGTCTGAAATTAACAAGTAGCCTTGAAGACTGTGATTAGCTGGTTCAGGTGTGTTTGATTGGGGTTGGAGCTGAAATCTGTAGGACGGTAGCTCTCCAGGAGCAGGGTTGGAGACCCCTGGTAGGCCAATGTGAAATGCAGGGCTGACAATAGAACACATTCACAATGGAGAATTCATTAAAACTGTCTCTCTCTCTGTCACATACACACACACACACACACACACACACACACACAAATTAAAGGTTTAAAAATGCTTAATAAACAGTAAGCATACAAACACACACACACAGACATAGGCAGAAATGAAAGGTTTAATAATACTAAATATACAGCACGCATGCTAACACACACACACACACACACACACACACACACACACAAACTCACTTTGTTGCAGATATAAAATGGTGATTTCCAAAGACATCCAAAACGGAGAATAGGTTAACAGACACATATAGCCTACACAAAAATGAAATGGTTAAACTAACATATTAATACCCAATAAGCATGCTTAATTTTTATTTTTTTTGCGCATTAATCTGACAATAAATGTGGCACACCCAGGTTTTCTGATGCACACCCAGAGTCTCCTTTCTGGCTACGCTCCTGCTCACATGACCGCTACAGAACATCTGAACATAACGAAACAAATGCACATTGATGGATCTTCTTTCATCTGTTCTGCAAAATGTAAACAAATGTAGCCTATATTTCTGCAAGCGTAAATATTGTGAAAATATCAATATTAATTGTGTCTAGGCAAAGGCATTCCTTCTGGAACAGGTCACGCGCCGCTGCGCTCAACGCTCTTGATGTTCTTACTGTGCGTTCACACCGCAGGCGGCGAGAGCGTCAAAGTGGCCGGAAGTCATTCATTTTCAATGTGAGCCGGCGGCGAGCTCCGGCGAGAGCGAC
>JALXFT010001976.1:0-11585 GCA_023376895.1 Aspiorhynchus laticeps | reverse complement strand
GCGGCGAGTTTTGGATGGTGAGGGCGTCGAGGAGAGTTGAAATCAAGTCAACTTTATGGTAATGAGCTATGACGTGGTTCGGCGGCAACCAATCGGAATGTAGAAGTCCTCCGCTTGAGAGGATTCCAGAGAACACAGTCCTGTAAACTTTGGTTCCGACCACATTAGTTCCCAAGCATTTTAGCGTTAGAACACTTTGTTTTTTTCAGCGGGAATGCTATTAATTTCCTCAAAACAACATAGTTGACCAATTACATTAAGGCTACACTTCAACCAGGACAGTTTGGAATGTAGGCTGCGCACAAATTAACGTTAATGTTAATTAAAGACCTAGGCTAGTAAACGTCTCCTATAAATGTGTGTGCGTTCACACCGCCGCCGGCGAGAGCGTCAAAATTCGCTCTGGCCGCCCTGCCAATGATGCTGTAGAAAGATTCGTTGACGCTCTGACGATCGCACGCTTGGTCTTGTATTTAAAGGAAATTAAAGCATGTTGATCTTGTGCAGACTGATCACAAGTAGGGTATAAGTTAACCTCATTAAATATTTTAATTGTGAAAGTAAGAAATTGATCAATGGAAAGAGCTTTATAGTTACAACAAGTTACATGTTTGCTAACGAAATAAACCAATAAATGCCATTTGTGTGGTGTGTTTTTCGTGTCCATGGTTAAGTGCTAGTCTAATTTCAACATGCAGTTTATAGGAGACGTTTACTAGGTCTTTAATTAACATTAACGTTAATTTGTGCGCAGCCTACATTCCAAACAGTCCAGGTTGAAGTGTAGCCTTAAAGTAATTGGTCAACTATGTTGTTTTGAGGAAATTACATTACCATAAAATTGACTTGATTTCAACTCTCCTCGACGCTCTCACCATCCAAAACGCGTCGTGCCGGAGCTCGCCGCCGGCTCACATTGAAAATGAATGACTTCCGGCCACTTTGACGCTCTCGCTGCCTGCGGTGTGAACTCACAGTTAAACTATGTTACAACGGAGAACCGCTTCAGATGACTCAGCGCGTGCGGCAGGGAACTGAACAAATCATTCAAACTGATTCGCGAACCGATTCACTGGTTTGCCAACTGGTTTGATCAAGCCTTTGAACAGAATTGACTCAAAAGAATGAATCATTCGCGAATGGGCATCGCTCATTGTTCAGAAAAAAGTAGAAGGCGCGTTTGGAATAAATTGAAGCATTTTTAACTTGTATTGCATTAAGATAAAGTAACGAGAGGAGCGTCGCTCACAGTAACGAAGTAAAAGTACAGTTTTTTTCACTAAACATATACTTGAGTAAGAGTAAAAGTACCCATTTTTAAATATACTCTAAAAGTATTAGTTACCCAAAAAATGTACTCAAGTAACTGTAACAAAGTAAATGTAACTCGTTACTACCCACCTCTGCTGACCACGAACAGGAAATAGAACTTACTTGAGGCATTTTTGATTTGTTAATATCTCGCGGTCTTGCTGTTTTTTTCTTTTTTTTCTTTGAACAATTAAATTTTGGGCTAAAAGTGTGTACTGAACATGTACTGAGTAAAATATTACTGAAATTGATTAGTAATGCCTTACACTACTGCGTTACAGCAAAAAGTAATCAGTTACTGTAATGCATTACTTTTGTAACGCATTACTCCCAACACTGTTCAGGAATGAAAGAAGCAACATTTCAGAACAATGCAGACCTGGGGCCCTGGACATCTTTACTTAGAATATAGTTCAGTGCAAGGTAATGTTGAAAAGAGAGAGAGAAAAAAAGTGCCACATAAATGAGTAAGAAAAAAAATCAGGTAAATGTATATTTAAAATGTTAATTATGTTATTGCACAGCAATAAATTAAAAGCTGGATATACATCCTACAGTACATTATGTAGTGCTTTGTAGTTTTGTACTTTCTTCAGTTATGGTACCATTGGTGATACTTTCTATTGTAGTGTCTTTTAAGGTGTTTTTGGTTGTTGTGGTGCTTTTGCAGCTGTGGTTTCTGTTGTACTTTCTGGAGTTGTGGTGCTGCTGGTGTTGCTTGTTGTGGTCTCTGTTGCGGTACTTTCTACTTACTCCTGAACACTTCAATTTTATGTGGATATATTCTTGATTCTTCTATAAATATTTTATCAGTATAATGTACAGAGAACTTAATCAGCAAAATCTTCACACATGGTTACAGAAGGATGATTTAACAAATTATAAGATTAGTTATTTAAAATAACATAAATAATAGTAAAACAGCACTCATGGATTGTTACCATTTTCATTAATTTAAAAATAATTATTTTTTTATTTTTTATTTTTATTTGGTACAGGTGGTGCTGTCTGTTGTTCCATCTGTTGTGGTGCTTTCTGATGTTGCCGTCTCCGTACTTTCTGAAGTTGTGGTACCCTGTGGTGGTCTCACTTGTGCTTTCTGTAGGTGCAGTATCTGCTGTGGTGCTTTCTGTTGTTGTGGTTTCGATTTACTCTCTGTTGTTATAGTCTCTGTTGTTGTGCTTTCTGTTGTTTTTGTGTCTGCTCTTGTACTCTCTGGAGTTGTGGTACTGGTGGTTGTACTTTCTGTCATTGTAGTGCTTTCCGTTGTTGTTATGTCACATGCTGTGCTTTCGGTGTAGTGTCTGCTGTTGTACTTTCTTAAGTTGTGGCAGCAATGGTGGTGCTTCCTGTTGTTGTTGTCTCATCTGTTGTTGTACTTTCTTGAGTTGTAGTACCGGTGTTGGCACTTTCTCTTGTTTAATTTTCTGAAGTTGTGGTAAAAGTGATGGTGCATTCTGATCTTGTAGTGTCTGTTGTTATGATTTCCACTGTTGTACTTTCTGGAGTTGTGGTACTGGTGGTGCTCTCTGTTGTTGTAGTATCCATTGTGGTGCTGTCTGTTGTTATTGTGGTCTCTGCTGTTGTACTTTCTAGAGTGGTGGTACCGGAGGTAGTACTTTTTGTTGTCGTAATGTCTGTTGTGGTGCTTTCTGTTGTTGTGGTCTCTGTGGTAGTACTTTCTGGAGTTGTGGTGCCAGTGGTATTACTTTCTATTGTGGTGGTCTTCATTGTGGTGCTTTCTGGAGTCGTGGTGCTTTCTTTTCTTGTAGGGTCCATTGTGGTGATGTATGTTGTTGTGGTGCTTTCTGCTGTTGTGGTGCTTGCTGTTGTTGTACTTTCTGGAGTTGTTGTACCGGTGGTTGTACTTTCTGTCATTGTAGTGCTTTCTGTTGTAGTTTCAGTTGTGGTGTTTTCTGTTGTTGTTGAAGTGTCTGTTGTTGTACTTTCTGGAGCTTTGGTAACAGTGGTGGTAGTTTCTGATGTTGTAGTGTCTGTTGATGTGGTTTCCACTGTTGTACTTTCTGGAGAAGTGGTACCAATGTTAGAGGTTTCTGTTGTTGATGTACTTTCTGTTGTTGTGGATTCAGTTGTGCTCTCTGTAGTTGTAGTATCTGTTGTGGTGCTTTTTGTTGTAGTGGTTTCGTTGTTGTACTTTCTGTTGTTGTGGTGTCTGCTGTTGTGCTTTCTGGTGTTGTGGTACCGGAGGTTGTACTTTCTGTTGTTGTCTCAGTTGTGATGCTTTCAGTTGTTGTTGAAGTTTCTGCTGTTGTACTTTCTGGTGTTGTGGTACCGGTGGTGGTGCTTTCTGTTGTTGTAGTATCCATTGTGGTGCTGTCTGTTGTTATTGTGGTCTCTGCTGTTGTACTTTCTAAAATGGTGGTACTGGAGGTGGTGCTTTCTGTTGTCGTAATGTCCGTTGTGATGCTTTCTGTTGTTGTGGTCTCCATTGTGGTGCTTTCTGGAGTCATGGTTGTTTCTGTTATTAAAAAATAGTGAAATATTTGGCAAACTTTGTTTAGCACTTTTAATATATAAAAAGCAGCTCATAGTGCTTAAACAAGACATAAAAATACTACAAACATCAATAAAAACATACCACATTGACACTGCAACTTCACACAGAAATTAAAACTGATATCAGCATGCTAAATTAATATTTTTAAAAGACTTGTCTTGACATGTTTCTTTACAAATATGAAAGAGTGAAGCCATTCTAATTTAAATTGGTTGACAGTTCCAAATTTTGGGGGTTTAGTGGATAAAAGGAGCACCGCAGCGTGATTTAGGATTTATTGTATAGTTTGCCAAAAGACCAGCATTAGAAGATTTGAAACTATGATTTGGAACACACTAACATAAAAATTAGTGCTGTCAATCGATTAATCGCGATTGATCGCATACAAAATAAAAGTTTTTATTTACATAATATATCTGTGTGTACTTTGTATATTTATTATGTATATATAAATACACACACAGTACATATTTAGAAAATGTTTACATGTATTTACATGTAAATATTCATATTCTATATAAATATATTTAATATATAAACGTAACATTGTTCTTAAATATATACATGCATGGGTGTGTGTTTATATAAACATAATAAATATACACAGTACACACACATGTACTATGTAAACAAGAACTTTTATTTTGGATGCAATTAATCGCGATTAATCGTTTGACAGCACTAGTAAAAATCAGTTCTTTGCTGACCTGGCAACCAATGTAATTGTATTAAATCGTCTCTCTTTCTTAATTTCATTAGTACTTTGACTGCTTCATTTTGTATCAATTGTAGCTTAGATATAAGACAGCGTATGTGGCACTAGTGTAAAGAAAAGCCATAAATGGAAGACCCCCCCCCCCATTTAAAATTTGAGTTTTATATATTTCTATACAGAAGTGGTAATCTATCCAGACTAAATATCTGAAAGTGCTTGAAGTGTGTCTTGGGCTCCTGTTTACATACTTCAATAGATATCTGCAGCAATGTTACATCTTTTCATGGGTAAACAGTAGTGTGAATTATCCAGCCCACTAGGGGGAGCTCTCGCCAAGGTCTGCTCAAGAACACGTAATACTGCAGTTACTGTGGAGGCGAGCAGATAGATAACACAGAATTGAGATGCTCCATATGTAATTGACTTTATACTGTCATATCTTTTCTTGCAGGTAAGAATAATTCAGTATATTTCAATTAAGGGGTCCATGAACAGTATTCAGTATTGTAACTTGTAGCTAGAACGCAATCAGAGACAACTGTGGTGGAAGTTTGTACATGAAACAAAGATCGGTATTGTGCACAGGTGCACAGGAGTCGTAAAAAGTGACATAAGAAAACATTAGAGTGTCATGCTTTATTCAGAGTTAATAAGTCATGCTTGGACAGAGAATGTATGTACTCTGGAACATGGTTAAACAGCCAAAGAATAGTGTAAAGGTTCAAATTAAGTTTAATATTGTTTATTTTTTATGTTATTCAGTAAAATTCGTGTTCATATGCTTGATATGCAAACTGTATTTGCAAGTGAATATGTTTACGGTTGTTCGTGAACAACAGGGAATGTTATAGAGCATTTAGAAAATGTTATACTGGGTTTGATAGTGTAATACTGCAGTTACTGCGGAGGCGAGCAGATAGATAACACACAGAATTAAGATGCTCCATATGTAATTGACTTTATACTGTCATATCTTTTCTTGCAGATTTACATGCAGACAATCTTATTAAATGTGTTGCACCAGAAATGACGCCTGCTCCTTTCTATATGTGTAACATATTTTGGCGAGCCAAGCAGCCAGGAGAGGTAGAGCAGTGTGACGAAGACTACCTCTTCATACAGAGATGAGCTTAGTTATGGAGAACAGCCAGCACCTGCATGACCAAGTGAGCGCCGAACTCTGGCAGTTAGACGAGGACCATCTGCTAGAGGTTTGTCATTACCTGAAATGTGATGTGTCCTCAGGTAAGCCCAGACGGTGGCTCATTAAGACAATCGAAAGCATGTTGGACGAGATGCAGGAGAACGAGGGGGAAAGTGAGGTCATTCAGTGCTTAAAAGATCTAATGTCATTCATGAATGAGGTAAAACAAGGCACCACTGATGTGGAGGTGATGGTAGAGAAACCAACTCAAGTAGGAGGGCTGGAAGAAAGGTATCTTAGCCACTCACAAAAAGAGGAAAGTGGCTGTAAGGCTGGAACGATGATAGACAGTCACAAGCCTTTTAAAAGTAACACGAGGTATGATAAGAGGATTGAGCCATCTCAGAGATTGACCGAAGTGACTCTAAGAAGATAATTCAAGATCTGGGGACAGATAGGAGAAAGTGGACAAAAAGAAAAATTGTCCTACCCTAGTCTAATTCGCCAGATGGAAGTGGGATTAGAAAAGGGCCACTCTGAGGCTGAAATAGTAGAGGCAGTGGTCAGGGCTGTCACTCAAGGATTACCCCTGAGAGATATGTTGGAGATTAAGCATGGTCTGACGCTCCAGTCATTATACACCATCTTAAAGGGCCACTACAAAGTTGACAGTACCACTGCTCTGTACCACCAGCTCATAAACATATCCCAAGAACCCAGAGAGCCAGTTCCGAATTTTATCTTCAGAGCAATTGCTATGGAAAGAGAAATTACTATGGAAAGCGGAGGATGGCGATGATGACCGCTATAGTAGAGAAACCATCCAGTGTAAATTTCTGTGTTCCATTGAAACTGGACTAATAAGTGACTCTCTGAAGTTCCAGATACAGCCATATCTCAGTAACATCAGGACAACGGATGAAGAGCTGATCGAAGTGGTGAATGAGGCTGCTAAGCTGGACGGTGAGAGGCAAGAGAAACTGAAAAGGCTCCATGCAGGTAAACCTCCCCGCATACATGAGTTCCACACTGACCCACGAACTGAGTACTCACCTGCCCTGGCTGTGCAGCCAGCAAAAGAGCCTGGTATGGCTATGGCCATCAGAACTGTAAAAGGAAGGGAATCTAAAGAATGCCATAAGGTCAGTAATGAGGCTCCAGACACTCAAAAGCTCATGGAGCAGCTGAAATGAGACAGATGATTACAGCTGCAATGGAGGCAAATAATAAGACTTCTTCACCCCGGAACAGAGAAGAATGACAGCGAGGCTGTAAGAAGTGTAGGGAAGAGCAAGTAGGTGAAAACTGTCAACATTGATTCAAATGTGGGCAAGCTGGCCATTTCTCTCATGGATGCAGAGTACAGAGCTCACAGTCGGGAAACTACCAAGGACTGCTGAGATGGGGCCATCAGTAGTCCTACCTGAAGCGTCCCATTCCTTGTCACCTATACTTACTGGAGACTGCACACAAAATAATCAGCCATCTCAGTTGGCTGCGTCAAATACCCGTGCATTTGATTCAACCTCAGTAAAAGCCACTACCAATCTCTGTACAGTGAAGTATATCCCACCTCAACATGAATCACAGCTCATTAAACTGATTGGGAAGCGCTGCTTGGTCAACTGAATGGTCAGCCAATGGAGGCGCTGTGGGATACAGGGGCGCAGGCTAGCATTGTGAACGATGCTTGGCGACGATAACACCTCCCAGATACTGTCATTCAGCCCCTGGAAGAGTTGTTAGGAGAGGCAACACTGACTGGTCTGGCAGCAAACAACACGGAAATTCCATTCATCGGGTGGGTAGAGATTAATTTCCGATTATTGGGTACAACGTCATCGAAGAGATAGTGAAACAGATGGAAGACACACCCGGGCATAGAGAGAAGAAAATGCTACACACTATGAGTTCTGCGTTCTCGATCACCCGCCGCGAGGCACACACACTGATGAAGTTGATCCGGAGTAAGGAGCAAGAGATAACGGTGGGGGTGGTGAAAATCGGGAGGAAACGTGTGTACCTGCCTGCGAATCAGGTTACCACGCAATGGTCCGTGCTCACGTCGGGTCTCAGTATCAGGGCCAAGAACTGCTCTTCTCACCCAGTGAGGTAAGCCCGGTTCAAGATTTAGAATTGAGTGAAGCAGTGATGAAGATTCCTGCAAGACACATAAAGTATATACCAATATCAATTGTCAATGCAGCAAAACACAACATCACCCTGCAGAGGAACCACATTTTGGGTCACTTACAGTCTGTGAAAACAGTTTATCCTGTGGCAGTCCACCCCACTGGACCTGAGAACCCCCCAGCAGAGAGAGCTCAAAATTGTGAGTCAGCCCTTGAAATGACCACTGATAATGCGAGATGCAAATCATCGCCGTCTGCATGGGATCCCCCTGTGAATCTGGACCACCTTACAAAAGCTGAGCAGGAAGCTGTGAGAAAAGTGCTAAGAGAGGAGTGTCAAGCTTTTGCCTACAACGATGACGACATTGGTTGCATTCCATCCTTGAAGATGCACATCACACTTCATAACACAAGGCCGGTGCAGAAAACTTATATGTCAGTCCCAAAGCCCTTGCATGATAAGGTCAAAGAGTACTTGCAAGACTTGTTAAATAAAGGTTGGGTGGCTCCGTCCAGGTCAGCATACTCGTCTCCAGTAGTTTGTGTGAGGAAAAAAGACAGCAGTCTTCGGTTATGCTGTGACTACAGGGAGTTAAACCAGAAGTCAGTGCCTGATCGTCACCCAATCCCTAAGATACAAGACATGCTGGACGCATTGAGTGGAAGCACGTGGTTTTCTGTCTTGGACCAGGGGAAGGCCTACCACCAGGCTTCCTGGATGAGGAGAGCCATCCGCTGTCAGCTTTCATAACCCCATGGGGGCTGTACCAATGGAAACGCATTCCATTTGGGTTGAGTTTGGCACCAGCCGAGTTCCAACGAAGTATGGAAAGCTGCTTGTTAGGCCTCAGGGACACAATATGCCAACCCTACCTGGATAACAACTTGGTCCATAGCAGCAGTTTTGAAGATCATTTGGCTCATGTGCACTTGGTGCTCCAGCGCTACAAAGAGCATGGTGTAAAGCTCACCCCGAAAAAATGTGAGCTCTTTAAACGCAAAGTGAGGTTCCTGGGGAAAATGGTGTCTGGTGAAGGTTATACGATGGACACAGCGGAGATTGCCCCAGTGCAGACCTTGAAGGAAAGGACGCTGTCCACAGTTGGTGACCTAAGGAAGATGTTAGGATTCCTGTCCTATTACCGTTCTTATATCCCCAACTTTTCACGCATCGCCCAGCCGCTGTACCAGCTACTGACAGCGAGAGAAAAGGGTTCAAGTGGATCAGAAATGGTTGTGATGAAAGAAAATCCCACCCGGAAGAGGAAAGAAGGCAATCTGGTGTCACGGACACCCATTGAGTGGACACAAACCCATCAGGCAACACTTAGCAACCTTGATAGATCACCTCGCAAAACCGCCAATCCTGGGAGTAGTCTATATCCGGTAGCATATGACAAAATTGATTGATGGCTTTGACCTTTGTGACCTTTCCCCCCTCCCCCACACGGCCCACCCACATTGCGACCACCCACGTCGTGTTGATCCCTCAAATGAGATCCAGATGTTGCAATCGTCATGCGTGAAGCTCCGGCGTCATCCGGGATGTTATCCGGTCGGTGGAAAAACCATAAATGAGCTGTTGAGGAATGTTTTGAAGATATTATGGAGCGTTTTGAAACTTCCTCATGGGAACATCTGTGTGGGCGCCCCTCCCCATCTGCGGCACGCGTGGTGTCCGGTTGCACGCTTTCTCTCCCTCTCCCTCTCTATCTCTATGGGATTTTCTCTATGAAAAAAACAATAATGAACGATCAATATTAAAAAGTCATGAGAACATATCACAATATGCGTACCTGCAATATATTCTGTTGAATAAAAATAATTTAAATAAAATAAGCTATCATTGAGAAGGGATAAAAATGCTTAGCTTAACGAATGAAATGGTTAAAAAATATAAATTGCCTTACATTTTCCAAGAGCAAAAGATTTCCTCCTTTTGCGAGGATGACTATTCTTTGAATGAGATGAATACAAAAAATGGTCACTTTAATTCTCTCTCTCTTTCTCTCTCTGTGAGAGGACACTTGCCCCCACACCATAGGTTAAACAAGTAGGCTACACAGACACACATTCAATCGTCAGAGTCTTACTCTTCTTTTAAAATAAATATTTTAACAGGCAAATGGTAAGGGATATAGTGGACTCAACATGTCCGGGCATGTTTTATGGAGTATTTCCATATACATATTTCAGTTCAGTTCACGTTTATTTGTATATTTGTATTTGTATCACAGACATTTGAGTTTCTACATTATATTTAGAACCTTTAATATTTATATTACCATTATATTAATGCATTTTATACCGTATCATCCCCTTAACCCACCCATCACAGTAAACTTTCTGCATTTTATATTTTCATAGAACTCATTTAATATAATGTAAAAAGCTGTTATGATCGTGGGACAATTATTTGGAGTATTACTACACTCCATAGACACTCCATGACACTCCATAGACAAAAATATTTTTTTTACTGTACTCCTTCCAAAATTCTGCATACAACCATTTTTAATAAATATTGTTTTTAAGCGATCTAAATTATGAGGACTCAAGAAGTTTAATCATAAACCACATTGTCATATCAGTGTAATACCTATGTCATTATACAATTTTGTATCATGATAAGTTATATAAACAAGCACGCACATAAACATTTCAAGCTAAAGAGAGACTTATCTCTATTTTAAAGAATATGGAAATATATAATTATATATGACGGCATGTTACTACCATGTTACTAAAGCAAATCATTCATCATTCATTTTAAACAAGTATTCAACATTTATTTAACACATCATTCTCTTCATTTAAAGAATATGGTAATAAACAAAATATATAATTATATATGTCATAGTAACAAACATGTTACTAAAGCAAAGCAAATCTTTTATCGTACATTTTAAACTCATATTCAACATTTAAGTTTATTGAACTTATAAAACACACAACTCTCTTCTTTTAAAGAAGGTAGTTAAAAACTGTGATTATATATAACATACATTATTCTGGGGGCAATTAACTCAAATTAAATGTTTACAAAATGTACCTAAGTTGGGAAATTAAGTCCTGCTTTTGAGCTCTTCTAACTCACAAGAGTAAAATGTCAGTCTGAGTTGGATGAGCTGACACACACACACACACACACACACACAAACACGTTGTTTTGTATGTTTTCTGTGGACGTTCCACATATAGTCGTAATGATTTTGTACTGTACGTTTACCAAAATTCTGCATACACCCCTTTTTAAATAAGATATTGATTGCAATCGTAATTACAAGGACTCAGGAAATTTCATCATAAACTGCATTTACGTTGTTATATCAGAGTAATACCCATGTCATTATACAAATTTGTGTTCTGATAAATCATAAACATTTCAAGCTAAAGAGAGACTTGCCTCTATTTTAAAGAATGTGGAAATATTTAATTATATGACAGCATGTTACTACCATGTTACTAAAGCAAATCATTCATCCATCATTATTTTAAAACAAGTATTCGATATGTAGTTTATTGAACTTATAAAACACATCCTAGTAACAAACATGTTACAGCAAAGCAAGCCATTTATCACACATTTTAAACAAGTGTTTTCGTTTTTCACTAACCACACATAAATGCTGTTTTCTTAAAACCACAAACATGTGTGTTCAAACTACTGGCATATTATTGTAGCCAAGTTTGTGCTGAATACAGTATAATCAGACTTTAGACTATTAATATGCTTTTTAAGATTCTGAAAAACACCAATGTCAG
>JALXFT010004214.1:0-163213 GCA_023376895.1 Aspiorhynchus laticeps | reverse complement strand
GGACATGACAAAATTTCTACAGGGGACCCCCAAAACCCTTCTGATGCAGAGGGTTAAAGAAGGTGGTAATACATATATAATTATATATGACAGCATGTTACAAAGGCAATTCATTCATCATACATTTTAAACACATTCAACATTTATTTAAGTTTATTGAAACTTATAAAACACAATTATCTTCTTTTAAAGATGTTAATAAATAAGTTTGATTATATGTAACATACTATATAAACATTTACAAGTCTTAGGCGATAATAAAATGTCTTACATTTTTTTCTGTGAACAATGATGTCCATTCTGTGAATTACAAAAAAAAAAAAAAAAGTTTAAGTTATAAACATTATTAAATATAAACAAAAGTCACAGCTCCTCTTTGGGAATCTCCAATGTGAAACTGCAGGGTCTGCCTCAGACCCTGACAGACAAGGGAGGATGAGGGTTCGAGTTACAGACCAGATGATCTGAGATGTTATTCTGTTTTTTTTCTCTAAGTGAATGTTATGGCCGTGTTAATAATGATTTCAAAGCCTAATCTTAAGACTTTAAATAAACATTTGGTAGAATCATGTGGTTTTTGCTTAAATTTCAACTAAAGTAAAATTTATATCAGATTTATTTCACATTAAACACTTCAGCATCTTTAAAAGGTTCTTATTTTAAGTATCATCTCCAATGTTTTAATCCCCTCACACATGCGATAAAACATTTCGCCAAAGTCTTTCTGTATGTTTTAAAAAAAAAAAACTAGCAATATTTTAAAAAGGTTCCATATGTGGGTCTTATTTAAGTTTGATTTGAGCGAGTTTATGGCTTTTGCAGGCACCAACCCTTTTACCCATAACGTTACGGTTCATTTAAAATGTTTGTTTAAACAACAACTTGTCGAGCATAAGGTTGCTTACAGATACGAGAAAAGACTTTCCAAAAACGTCCATGTCATCACGATGCGCATTCTTCGAATACCTGCTGAGTCGTAAACCGCGCTTGAATGAAACATCAACATGTGAGTAGAGTCTTGGTCTACCAGCATCTTGGCTCAATGGCCTCTCCTGAGAATATTTCATTGCACTTAAAAAAAAAACACACACACAGTACAAGCTAAATGAATGTCCGACGGTATGAAAAACCTACGTTGTTAAAACCTATATACAATATGTATTAAACATACGCTTTTGTTGCTAAGACTGCTTATTAATAATGGTAATACTGTTGTTAGGGGATGCCAACTGCAAACAGAACCACACACACACACACACACACACACACACACACAGGAAGGTCAGCAGTTCAGGTCTGCATATGCAAGCTAGTTTTCAAACTTTTTTCCCCAGAATCAATTATTTCTATAATACTTGCTGATTTTAAAGCACAAACTTACTTTAAAGTTTGAATAAAAGGTTACCAAATATAGTTTCATACCCGTTGTGTTCTAACAAAGTCATTCATCTATTCTCTTTGTTTATACGATTTACTTCTACGAAGGATCATGATACTTTTATAAGTCTGATAAATATGTGATGAATGCAGATGAAACGAGAATTGAGCTACCAAGTTTGATGCGATGTTTTTAAGGGATTTTATTTATTTTTAAATACAACTAAACAGATAAAAGATTCTTCTTTCTTTTTGACAAACCTACATTTAAAAGTATTTGATCTTAAAATGATTTGCTCTTATTTTCCACGTTCCAATAGATGAACCTTCTTATCCCAACAAAGAAATCACATTACACATTCATTCAACATATTTCATTCAATATTTTTGCTCGTGTATCCCGGTTTCTTGCCTTTGTCTAATGCTTTAGATGCATCAGAATGTGGATTTTTCACCATCCAACATGAAATTAAAGAGATGTATCATCCGAGCTTGTTTCAACTTACCATATTCTTAGGTTATTATTTTGACTCGCATAGATATAGAACAGATATAGAATAAACCTTATCGTCCATGCTTTTCCCCTACAGACCCAACAAGATCTAAATTCCAAGAGACCTATAGTTTCCCAGAAAATGTTCATCATTTAAGAAAAGGGTCATAATGCATACAGAATACAGAAAACCTCCTCTCGATCTACTGTGACTGTCATTTTACTTAGGGTTAGTGTTACGGATGACGCCGTTCACATTTTGTTTGTTGGACTGTATATGTCATCACAATGACTGTAGGCTTCTCTCTCTCTAAGAGCAGTCAGCATTCAGTGTTTATAGAAATAAATGAAATTAAGAAAATTTCGACTTGAGAGCGTTTGACTATGTCGGTATTAATTTTTAGGACAATTATCCATCTCCATATCCATTTGGATGATAAGTCTTGCTGATTTACACTTACAACTGAAACATATCTAACCACTGTATTCAAAGCTACACATTCAATAAAGTCTGAAGTTGTGCGCAGCTTTGAAAAGGCTACAGCTATAAAATATAAAGGAATATATTTTTTTTTTGCGCACCCTACGTAACTCAAGCGACAAACCACTTAGAAAATTACCATATGAATACAGAAAATCCCGCTTGGGATATTTGGGTATATTTTTGTAAATGTTGTTTTAAATCACTTTTTTTTTCTTACACCACTACATCTAGAGCTCTTGTTCAGACAGCTGATGATGATGTGCGCATTTTATTTGTTGTACTCATTTCTTTTTAGAAAATGTATTAAAAATATTTTTATAAAATTGCTCATTTGTAAGATGCTTTTAAAGTGTATGCAAAATCATTCAAATTGAACTCGGAAAAAAGATAACGAGGGATTCAACCTTTTATTTTGAACAGTATATTGTTGGATATACATTGAAGTAGTGAAGACAATGATCAAATTACAAACAATAGTAATGACATTACAGGCGGTCTAGCCAGAAAATAAAATTTCTGCAGACCAACATGATTTGTTGTAATATAAAATCAACCAACGATCCGACAATTTCACATATCATGGATTCATAATTTTTTGCGATCAGCGACGTACATAAATCTGTTACATACGTACACAGACAAAGAACCTCGTTAATGTCCATCTCATCCTCACATTCACACAACACATCCAGAATTTTTCTGGCGGTTAAACAGGCCGGGTCTCTGCCGGCAATAAAGACACTCGTCAAATCGGGCCATGAATCGGTCAGACTTCTTACAACGTCCATTTCGTTCTTGAGATTTTTTACATTCTCGGTATCCCCCATAGAATCATGATACGGATCGGACGCAGCATCGATGATCGTGGTCATAAGATCGATCATTTGGTCTCGGTAATGCGGTTTAAACGTAGAGTCTATAATGCCTTTTACAGGACACGTTTTTCCCACGCCGCAGTCGCACTTCGGCTGATCATCTGCAGCGTCGCTCTCCATCGGCTTTTGCGCGGCGTCAGACATCCTTTTCAGAAATCGATTCTTTCTTTTGACTGTTTTAATCCACGATGGATCCTCCGAAGCGATATTAATTGAAAAATTGCAGAGTTCTCAGGATGGTTGAAGCTGATTCTGTCGGGCCCGTGTTTTGATCGACAAGAAGTTGTAGTAGTTCCGCGCTGTCAAACGCAGGTCTAGAGTTTATCCGGAACAGCTCCTCTTTGCACACAGAGGATGTAGCGTAGACGTACGCAAGTAGTGACGGATCTTTTGTACATTCGAGCAAAAGTAAATTGTTGAGGTCCACGTGTCGGCTGTTGGTTGGTTGTTGAGATGGCGGGTGTTGCCGGAGGCGGTGGGCCTGCAGGGGAAAAGAGAAATAGTTCTCACAGAAAGATATTATGGTTAACGATTACGAGGTCATTTATTAGGATTTTTGTTACGGCAAATTGTTTCAAGTAACGTATCGTGGATCGGGAAAACTTGTTGTTCAGACAAAACACCCGTTGATCAGGTTTGTTATACCGGATACACAGACTGATCATTTAACTTGACTGAAACAGTTCGTCTATCGTCGAAAAAATGGTGTTTAACAGAGGCACGTCGCTCCGATCGAAATATAGATTCGTTTTGCAGCACCCGAAAGGGTTGTCCTCAGGAATAGGAAAGTCACAATCATACTCGGAGTCGGTCTCGTCAGAGTCTGATTCATCGTCTGATTCATCATCTGACTCGTCGCTGCTTTGAGACAAAAAGTTTTTTTCAGATTCCTCCCGACGTTTATTTCCCATCATGAGATAATTATGGTCATGATGCGTTTTGTTCCAACAGGATGTAATGCACATGTAGGCCGTCTGCGTTGTCACCCGATACCTCATCCCCTGCGTAACAGCATCCCACTGGAAAATGTACCTGATTTTATCGCCAAAATTAAATTCTCTCCAAATTTGATTGTAGAAGTATGTCCAGTCTATGGCGGTCAAAAGCAGGTAGGCACATTCGGATGTATAGTCCTCGTAAGAATCCAAAACGTAGAGTTTCACGGTCTGCAATGACGTGTCAAACAAAAATCTACCTACACGATCATCAGACACTGGGAAATCTTGTTTCACAAAATCTTCACGGACAATCTTCGTCACACGGAGCGCGTCTTCGTCCGTTTCAACAGAACTTCTTGGCGGTGTTACAGACATATCTCTTGTTTCAGGAGCGGCGGAGGCTGTTGTAACGATGTAGAAAACCTTATTTAAATACCGAATTCTGAATCTAGGCGGGCCAAACAACCAAGGAAAGTAATGCGACGTGCGCTTTAACGCGTGATATTATCTCTTAAATTATTAGATAATTTATAATAATAGTAGTTCGTGAAAACCTCTGATAGCGGTATTTATCAATTTTCTAAAAAGAAAACGGCCGGAATACGAGCATAGAGGGAAATAATTATCGAGAAACGATCATGCATGATATAAACTAGGACGTGTTAATAATATAACGTAAACGTCTCGAATGAAGACGACGGGTTGAAGCCATATTTTAAAAAATCAAGCAAATTCACAGAAATATGTACAAAGAGCCCGCTAACATGACAGCAAAAACTAGGAAGCAAAGCGTAAGGCCTGACAATTACCATTAGATGGGAAATACAACAAGAGCGGTAAACAAATTAAAATGGAAAGAATGCGCAAACTATGAAAAACTTTGCGGTTTATATCTCACAACGGTGTGGCAAGGCCTAGTGCCGTTAAACACACGGCTAAAGTCAAGATATCTAAGTTTTAGGCAAGGCAAGGCAAGTTTATTTATATAGCACATTTCATACACAGTGGTAAATGAAAGTGCTTTACATAAAAGAAAGTGAAATAATCATTCACAGCAATAAACAATAATAAAACAAGGAATTTTAAAATGATATAGAAATTGATTTAAAATGAAATTTAAAACAGTTAAATAGAAAAGGATTATACATAAAATACAATGCAGTCAGTTCGGACGTAGCACAGTGCTCATTCAACAAATGCACAGCTAAATAGATGAGTTTTGAGACTGGATTTAAATGTGGCTAATGTTTTAGCACATCTGATCTCTTCTGGAAGCTGGTTCCAGCTGCGGGCGGCATAATAGCTAAAAGCGGACTCCCCTTGTTTTGTGTGAACCCTTGGTATTTCTAACTGACTCGATCCTAATGATCTGAGTGGTCTGTTAGGTTTATATTCAGTGAGCATATCTGCAATATATTTAGGTCCTAGACCATTGAGTGACTTATAAACGAGTAAAAGTACTTTAAAATCAATCCTAAATGTAACTGGAAGCCAGTGTAAGGACCTGAGGACTGGTGTGATATGCTCAGATTTTCTGGTTCTAGTCAGAATCCTGGCAGCAGCGTTCTGGATGAGCTGCAGCTGTCTAATGGTCTTCTTTGGAAGGCCGGTGAGGAGACCATTACAATAATCCACCCTGCTGGTGATAAAGGCATGAAAAAGTTTCTCCAAGTCTTGACTGGAAACAAAACATCTAATTCTTGCAATGTTTTTGAGATGATAGTATGCTGATTTAGTTACTGCTTTGACATGACTACTAAAACTAAGGTCTGTCTCCAGAATCACCCCAAGATTTCTGACTTGATTTTTAGTTGTTTGACCCCTAGAGTCAAGGTATGCATTCACCTTGAGAACTTCATCTTTGTTTCCAAATGCAATGACTTCAGTTTTCTCCTTGTTTAACTGAAGAAAGTTTTGGCACATCCAACTGTTAATTTCATCAATGCATTGGCAGAGGGAGTCAATGGGGCTATAATCATTTGGAGATAAGGCTAGGTAGATCTGGGTATCATCAGCATAGCTGTTCATTATCTGACTTAGTGGGAGCATATAAGTCATATTTTAGGCGTAGTTAGCAAGGATCAGTCTGGTGTGTGAAAGTTAGAACAAGCACTTGTGTTTGTGTTGTTAGACCGTATTGTTCTTATTGTCTCTATAAAGATTTGTACGTTTATATTCATTTACGAATGCTGTTACAGAATTTGTCTTAGTGACATTCAATGGAATATTTTAATAAAAGATAACACAGAGGACTTATTGAGTAACACTCTGGCAAGCGTTCGCCCAAGAAACCTGTAACTTTGTCATAAGTATTTAAAAAGACATATAAGCATCATGCCTGACACTTTTGTAACTGACTAAAAACTAATATTTAAGCTAAAAAACATTTGCGATTGTGAAAAATTAAGAGATGTTAAAAACTGCCGGCCGCTTGTTTTCTTAAAGAAGAACAGACAGTTACAGTCGTACCTGTTTCCTGGAACAAAACTAAAAAGGCACAACGACTGAATAAAACGGACTGAATCATAGCTTTTGCTTAAAAACAACAGTGATTTATTAAAGTCACATTTAGAGACGCGTACACAGAAAATTGTGTTTCCACGCCATCTTTAACTTGTAATGTGCAACTTTATGCGCTCTAAATGATGTACATGTAACAGTGAAATAGTAAGATCGATGCCTTGTGTCACGTGGCCTCTTTGTAGACAGACCAGTAATCTGTACACCATAATCTCAGTTTAAACACTCTCTTGACTTTCCTTTAATTATCTTATACTGCATTTGTTCTCGTTTTCACTCGCTGCATGATTGACAAAACTCTGAGGATGGTCTTCATCTAAATACTGTACAAAAACAATGACAAAGGTATACAGCTATTGGGGTAGGCCGTCAAAATCAACACTAAAACTAAAAACATTAAATATATTTAGAAGAGAGTATTTCAGTATTAGGTATTTGTTATACTGATACATATTTCTGTTGTGCAGGCATATTTCCTGTATAAAAGACTATGTCTATAACCTTTTCAAAGGGGATGTAGTATAATTTCTTAATTGCAGTCACATTACCTACACTTTAATCTCAAGCGGAAATGACGAAAGAAATGAGTACAACAAATAAAATGCGCACATCATCATCAGCTGTCTGAACAAGAGCTCTAGATGTAGTGGTGTAAGAAAAAAAAAAGTGATTTAAAACAACATTTACAAAAATATACCCAAATATCCCAAGCGGGATTTTCTGTATTCATATGGTAATTTTCTAAGTGGTTTGTCGCTTGAGTTACGTAGGGTGCGCAAAAAAAAAATATATTCCTTTATATTTTATAGCTGTAGCCTTTTCAAAGCTGCGCACAACTTCAGACTTTATTGAATGTGTAGCTTTGAATACAGTGGTTAGATATGTTTCAGTTGTAAGTGTAAATCAGCAAGACTTATCATCCAAATGGATATGGAGATGGATAATTGTCCTAAAAATTAATACCGACATAGTCAAACGCTCTCAAGTCGAAATTTTCTTAATTTCATTTATTTCTATAAACATTGAATGCTGACTGCTCTTAGAGAGAGAGAAGCCTACAGTCATTGTGATGACATATACAGTCCAACAAACAAAATGTGAACGGCGTCATCCGTAACACTAACCCTAAGTAAAATGACAGTCACAGTAGATCGAGAGGAGGTTTTCTGTATTCTGTATGCATTATGACCCTTTTCTTAAATGATGAACATTTTCTGGGTAACTATAGGTCTCTAGGAATTTAGATCTTGTTGGGTCTGTAGGGGAAAAGCATGGACGATAAGGTTTATTCTATATCTGTTCTATATCTATGCGAGTCAAAATAATAACCTAAGAATATGGTAAGTTGAAACAAGCTCGGCTGATACATCTCTTTAATTTCATGTTGGATGGTGAAAAATCCACATTCTGATGCATCTAAAGCATTAGACAAAGGCAAGAAACCGGGATACACGAGCAAAAATATTGAATGAAATATGTTGAATGAATGTGTAATGTGATTTCTTTGTTGGGATAAGAAGGTTCATCTATTGGAACGTGGAAAATAAGAGCAAATCATTTTAAGATCAAATACTTTTAAATGTAGGTTTGTCAAAAAGAAAGAAGAATCTTTTATCTGTTTAGTTGTATTTAAAAATAAATAAAATCCCTTAAAAACATCGCATCAAACTTGGTAGCTCAATTCTCGTTTCATCTGCATTCATCACATATTTATCAGACTTATAAAAGTATCATGATCCTTCGTAGAAGTAAATCGTATAAACAAAGAGAATAGATGAATGACTTTGTTAGAACACAACGGGTATGAAACTATATTTGGTAACCTTTTATTCAAACTTTAAAGTAAGTTTGTGCTTTAAAATCAGCAAGTATTATAGAAATAATTGATTCTGGGGAAAAAAGTTTGAAAACTAGCTAGCATATGCAGACCTGAACTGCTGACCTTCCTGTGTGTGTGTGTGTGTGTGTGTGTGTGTGTGTGTGTGTGTGGTTCTGTTTGCAGTTGGCATCCCCTAACAACAGTATTACCATTATTAATAAGCAGTCTTAGCACCAAAAGCGCATGTTTAATACATATTGTATATAGGTTTTAACAACGTAGGTTTTTCATACCGTCGGACATTCATTTAGCTTGTACTGTGTGTGTTTTTTTTTTAAGTGCAATGAAATATTCTCAGGAGAGGCCATTGAGCCAAGATGCTGGTAGACCAAGACTCTACTCGCATGTTGATGTTTCATTCAAGCGCGGTTTACGACTCAGCAGGTATTCGAAGAATGCGCATCGTGATGACATGGACGTTTTTGGAAAGTCTTTTCTCGTATCTGTAAGCAACCTTATGCTCGACAAGTTGTTGTTTAAACAAAAATTTTAAATGAACCGTAACGTTATGGGTAAAAGGGTTGGTGCCTGCAAAAGCCATAAACTCGCTCAAATCAAACTTAAATAAGACCCACATATGGAACCTTTTTAAAATATTGCTAGTTTATTTTTTTTAAAACATACAGAAAGACTTTGGCGAAATGTTTTATCGCATGTGTGAGGGGATTAAAACATTGGAGATGATACTTAAAATAAGAACCTTTTAAAGATGCTGAAGTGTTTAATGTGAAATAAATCTGATATAAATTTTACTTTAGTTGAAATTTAAGCAAAAACCACATGATTCTACCAAATGTTTATTTAAAGTCTTAAGATTAGGCTTTGAAATCATTATTAACACGGCCATAACATTCACTTAGAGAAAAAAAACAGAATAACATCTCAGATCATCTGGTCTGTAACTCGAACCCTCATCCTCCCTTGTCTGTCAGGGTCTGAGGCAGACCCTGCAGTTTCACATTGGAGATTCCCAAAGAGGAGCTGTGACTTTTGTTTATATTTAATAATGTTTATAACTTAAACTTTTTATTTTATTTTATTTTAATTTTTTTTTAATTCACAGAATGGACATCATTGTTCACAGAAAAAAATGTAAGACATTTTATTATCGCCTAAGACTTGTAAATGTTTATATAGTATGTTACATATAATCAAACTTATTTATTAACATCTTTAAAAGAAGATAATTGTGTTTTATAAGTTTCAATAAACTTAAATAAATGTTGAATGTGTTTAAAATGTATGATGAATGAATTGCCTTTGTAACATGCTGTCATATATAATTATATATGTATTACCACCTTCTTTAACCCTCTGGATCAGAAGGGTTTTGGGGGTTCCCTGTAGAAATTTTGTCATGTCCCTGACATTGGTGTTTTTCAGAATCTTAAAAAGCATATTAATAGTCTAAAGTCTGATTATACTGTATTCAGCACAAACTTGGCTACAATAATATGCCAGTAGCTTGAACACACATGTTTGTGGTTTTAAGAAAACAGCATTTATGTGTGGTTAGTGAAAAACGAAAACACTTGTTTAAAATGTGTGATAAATGGCTTGCTTTGCTGTAACATGTTTGTTACTAGGATGTGTTTTATAAGTTCAATAAACTACATATCGAATACTTGTTTTAAAATAATGATGGATGAATGATTTGCTTTAGTAACATGGTAGTAACATGCTGTCATATAATTAAATATTTCCACATTCTTTAAAATAGAGGCAAGTCTCTCTTTAGCTTGAAATGTTTATGATTTATCAGAACACAAATTTGTATAATGACATGGGTATTACTCTGATATAACAACGTAAATGCAGTTTATGATGAAATTTCCTGAGTCCTCGTAATTAATATTGCAATCAATATCTTATTTAAAAAGGGGTGTATGCAGAATTTTGGTAAACGTACAGTACAAAATCATTACGACTATATGTGGAACGTCCACAGAAAACATACAAAACAACGTGTGTGTGTGTGTGTGTGTCAGCTCATCCAACTCAGACTGACATTTTACTCTTGTGAGTTAGAAGAGCTCAAAAGCAGGACTTAATTTCCCAACTTAGGTACATTTTGTAAACATTTAATTTGAGTTAATTGCCCCCAGAATAATGTATGTTATATATAATCACAGTTTTTAACTACCTTCTTTAAAAGAAGAGAGTTGTGTGTTTTATAAGTTCAATAAACTTAAATGTTGAATATGAGTTTAAAATGTACGATAAAAGATTTGCTTTGCTTTAGTAACATGTTTGTTACTATGACATATATAATTATATATTTTGTTTATTACCATATTCTTTAAATGAAGAGAATGATGTGTTAAATAAATGTTGAATACTTGTTTAAAATGAATGATGAATGATTTGCTTTAGTAACATGGTAGTAACATGCCGTCATATATAATTATATATTTCCATATTCTTTAAAATAGAGATAAGTCTCTCTTTAGCTTGAAATGTTTATGTGCGTGCTTGTTTATATAACTTATCATGATACAAAATTGTATAATGACATAGGTATTACACTGATATGACAATGTGGTTTATGATTAAACTTCTTGAGTCCTCATAATTTAGATCGCTTAAAAACAATATTTATTAAAAATGGTTGTATGCAGAATTTTGGAAGGAGTACAGTAAAAAAAATATTTTTGTCTATGGAGTGTCATGGAGTGTCTATGGAGTGTAGTAATACTCCAAATAATTGTCCCACGATCATAACAGCTTTTTACATTATATTAAATGAGTTCTATGAAAATATAAAATGCAGAAAGTTTACTGTGATGGGTGGGTTAAGGGGATGATACGGTATAAAATGCATTAATATAATGGTAATATAAATATTAAAGGTTCTAAATATAATGTAGAAACTCAAATGTCTGTGATACAAATACAAATATACAAATAAACGTGAACTGAACTGAAATATGTATATGGAAATACTCCATAAAACATGCCCGGACATGTTGAGTCCACTATATCCCTTACCATTTGCCTGTTAAAATATTTATTTTAAAAGAAGAGTAAGACTCTGACGATTGAATGTGTGTCTGTGTAGCCTACTTGTTTAACCTATGGTGTGAGAGAGAGAGAGAGAGAATTAAAGTGACCATTTTTTGTATTCATCTCATTCAAAGAATAGTCATCCTCGCAAAAGGAACAATCGATCAGCAGAAGAGAACATCAGTTTGTGAGTGTTTTGTCTTGTTTTCTCATTAGATTTCAGCTCAGTTGTCGTTGCTAGGAACCATTATTTTTGCATACTGTGTTTTACCTGGTAAACGCGTTCGCAAGTCGCGTTTGTTCTCGTGCTTATCGCGGGAGTTCCCAGTTTCGGTTTGCTAAGTAGAAAGGCGTGGTCTAAGCCATAGAAAGTACTTATTTACCTGATTCAGTGACATTTGTTAGAAGGAACAATCGATCAGCAGAAGAGAACATCAGTTTGTGAGTGTTTTGTCTTGTTTTCTCATTAGATTTCAGCTCAGTTGTCGTTGCTAGGAACCATTATTTTTGCATACTGTGTTTTACCTGGTAAACGCGTTCGCAAGTCGCGTTTGTTCTCGTGCTTATCGCGGGAGTTCCCAGTTTCGGTTTGCTAAGTAGAAAGGCGTGGTCTAAGCCATAGAAAGTACTTATTTACCTGATTCAGTGACATTTGTTAGAAGGAACAATCGATCAGCAGAAGAGAACATCAGTTTGTGAGTGTTTTGTCTTGTTTTCTCATTAGATTTCAGCTCAGTTGTCGTTGCTAGGAACCATTATTTTTGCATACTGTGTTTTACCTGGTAAACGCGTTCGCAAGTCGCGTTTGTTCTCGTGCTTATCGCGGGAGTTCCCAGTTTCGGTTTGCTAAGTAGAAAGGCGTGGTCAGCTGACTTCAGGGACTAGTAATTAGGCAAGTATAAAACTGATTTGTACACCGCGGCAGCGGTCGCGGCAGCCCTCGTGTGAAGACCGACGAGTGTAAAGACGATCGACTCTACCTTGCACGACTCCACCGAGCAAGAACACCGACAAGGCACTTGATTATTGCTTTCTCCCCTTTCTTTACTTTTTGTCTAACTTGTACTCATCTAATTTTTAATCAATTGTACTCACTATGTGCTTTCAAATCTGTACTATCACTACTAACACTCGGAGAGCACGCGCTGTACGTTGGAGGCAGGCCAATCCTAATAATCTACGAACAGTCCCTCTGTCCTCTACTACTTTACTCTCTGTTCCAATTGGTCTTTGGAACTGCCAGTCTGCTGTAAACAAAGCAGATTTTATTCCTTCTATTGCTACCCTTTCCGGTCTCAACCTCATGGCCCTAACTGAGACTTGGATCAAACCTGAGGACACTGCCACTCCTGCAGCCCTCTCCACTAATTTCACTTTTTCCCACACCCCTCGCACGATTGGGAGGGGTGGAGGCACTGGTCTCCTTATTTCAAATGAATGGAAATTTGATCTTCTACCATCTCCTACAGGCAACAGTTCATTTGAATCTCATGCAATTACTATTACTCACCCTGCTAAAATCCACGTTGTAGTTGTGTATCGTCCCCCAGGTCAACTGGGTGACTTCTTGGAGGAGTTGGATGTGTTACTCTCAAACTTTCCTGAAGATGGTACTCCTCTGGTACTGCTCGGTGACTTCAACATCCACCTAGAAAAACCCCAGGCTACTGACTTCAACACTCTTCTCACTTCATTTGACCTCAAACGAGTGTCTACTACGGCTACTCACAAATCAGGTAACCGACTGGACCTCATCTACACACGCTACTGCTCCACTGACAACACATTAGTAACTCCGCTGCACACCTCAGACCACTTCCTCATCACTTCTAACCTCACACTAACTCCTGAAATAGCACACGCTCCTTCGCAGGTCACCTTTCGGCGTAACCTACGCTCGCTCTCTCCCTCTCGCCTATCCTCAATGGTTTCATCCGCACTACCTTCACCCTCTCAGTTTTCAGCACTCGACACAAACAGTGCTACTGACGCTCTTTGCTTCACTCTAACATCTTGCTTAGACAACTTTTGCCCCCTTTCATCCAGATCAGCACGCGCTACCCCCTCTGCCCCCTGGTTGTCCGATGTTCTCCGTGAACATCGTGTTAAACTAAGGGCTGCAGAGAGGAAATGGCACAAATCCAAAAACTCTACCGACCTTACTGTGTATCAGTCACACCTCTCTTCCTTCTCTGCAAATGTCTCCACTGCTAAAATGACATACTACCACAACAAAATTAACAACTGTTCCGACTCTCGCGCACTCTTCAAAACGTTCTCTTCTCTTCTCTGTCCACCTCCCCCTCCTCCTTCATCAACTCTTACAGCTGATGACTTTGCAACTTTCTTCACAAATAAAACAAAAACCATCAGTGACCAATTCCTCACACCGCAAACTAATAATAACTTCATAACGACAAATACACAATCTCTCACCTCCTTTTCTCCTCTCTCGGAGACGGAGGTTTCCAAACTCATCCTTTCCAATCATCCCACTACTTGTCCGCTAGATCCTATCCCCACTCACCTCCTTCAAGCCATTTCTTCTTCGGTCGTACCTGCTCTTACTCACATTATCAACACCTCGCTTAACACTGGTACATTTCCCACAGCATTTAAGCAGGCTCGGGTAAGCCCACTGCTTAAAAAACCTGCTCTAAATCCAGCACTTTTAGAAAACTACAGACCGGTATCCCTTCTTCCATTCATTGCAAAGTCACTTGAGCGAGTTGTGTTCAACCAACTCTCTCTGTTTCTTGCACAGAACAACATTCTGGACAACAACCAATCTGGCTTCAGAAGTGGACACTCAACTGAGACTGCCCTACTCTCGGTTACAGAGGCCCTGAGACTGGCAAGAGCAGCTTCCAAATCCTCTGTACTCATCTTGCTGGATCTGTCTGCTGCCTTTGACACAGTTAACCACCAGATCCTCATGTCCATCCTCAGAAAGATGGGCATCTCAGGAACCGCCCTCCTGTGGTTCGAGTCTTACCTCTCCGATAGGTCCTTCAGGGTGTCTTGGAGGGGTGAGGTTTCAAAGTCACAACTTCTTGCTACTGGAGTTCCTCAAGGCTCAGTGCTTGGACCACTTCTCTTCTCCATCTACATGTCGTCATTAGGACTGGTTATTCAGAAGCATGGCTTTTCTTACCACTGCTATGCTGATGACACTCAACTCTACTTCTCATTCCAACCAGATGATCCGACGGTAACAGATCGCATTGCAGCCTGTCTGAGTGACATTTCTAGCTGGATGATGGACCATCACCTTCAGCTCAATCTTGCTAAGACAGAACTGCTCGTGTTCTCTGCCAACCCATCACTTCACCACAACTTCTCTATACAGCTGGGTTCATCAACCATAACTCCTTCCAGGACTGCCAGGAACCTTGGAGTTGTGATCGATGATCAGTTAAGCTTCACGGACCATATTGCTACAACGGCCCGGTCCTGCAGATTTGCCTTATACAACATTAGGAAGATTAGGCCCTTCCTGCAAGAGCAAGCTGCACAACTCCTTGTCCAAGCTCTTGTTCTCTCCAGACTGGACTATTGTAATGCTCTCTTGGCGGGCCTTCCCGCATGTACTATCAAGCCTCTGCAACTGATCCAGAATGCAGCAGCCAGAGTGGTCTTTAATGAGCCAAAAAAAGCTCACGTTACCCCTCTCTTCATCAGGTTACACTGGCTACCAATAGCCGCTCGCATCAAATTCAAGGTACTGATGTTTGCCTACAAGACCACAACTGCCACTGCACCAATATACCTAAACTCGCTGGTTCAAATTTATGTGCCCTCCAGAAGCTTGCGTTCTGCAAGTGAACGACGCCTTGTGGTGCCATCCCAAAGAGGTACCAAATCACTCTCACGGACCTTTTCCTGGTCTGTGCCCAGCTGGTGGAATGACCTCCCGATCTCAATTCGAACAGCTGAGTCTTTAGCCATTTTCAAAAAACATCTAAAGACACATCTTTTTCGCCAGCACCTGACTAACTAATACTAACTTACCTATTCTATTTAAAAAAAAAAAAAAAAAAAAAATTCTAGCTACGTGTACTGTGCTAGACTAACTGAGACTTGTCATGACACTTGTATACTGTTGCTCTCTCGATGGTCTGATTGCTTCTATTGTTCTCCTCATTTGTACATCGCTTTGGATAAAAGCGTCTGCTAAATGATTAAATGTAAATGTAAATGTAAAAGGAGGAAATCTTTTGCTCTTGGAAAATGTAAGGCAATTTATATTCGTTAAGCAAAGCATTTTTATCCCTTCTCAATGATAGCTTATTTTATTTAAATTCTTTTTATTCAACAGAATATATTGCAGGTACGCATATTGTGATATGTTCTCATGACTTTTTAATATTGATCGTTCATTATTGTTTTTTTCATAGAGAAAATCCCATAGAGATAGAGAGGGAGAGGGAAAGAAAGCGTGCAACCGGACACCACGCGTGCCGCAGATGGGGAGGGGCGCCAACACAGATGTTCCCATGAGGAAGTTTCAAAACGCTCCATAATATCTTCAAAACATTCCTCATCAGCTCATTTATGGTTTTTCCACCGACCGGATAACATCCCGGATGACGCCGGAGCTTCACGCATGACGATTGCAACATCTGGATCTCATTTGAGGGGTCAACACGACGTGGGTGGTCGCGATGTGGGTGGGCCGTGTGGGGGAGGGGGGGGGTAAGGTCACAAAGGTCAAAGCCATCAATCAATTTTATCATATGCTACCGGATATAGACTACTCCTGGGTTTCCCAGATTTCACTCAATCCTTCGTGCTACACTGCGATGCATCCCAGAAAGGATTGGGTGCAGTATTGTATCAACGCCAGAATGGGAAGATGGTAGTGATAGCTTACGGGTCCAGAACACTGAGCGCCCCAGAGAAAAACTACCACATGCATTCTGATAAGCTTGAATTTATGGCATTGAAGTGGGCTGTTTGTGAGCGTTTCCGTCATTACTTGTACTACGCACCATCCTTTGTTGTCTACACTGATAACAATCCTCTTACATATGTGTTCACCACCGCCAAACTGAATGCCACTGGGCACAGATGGGTTGCGCAGCTTGCCGACTTTAACTTTTCCATCAAATACCGGCCAGGTAAAAGTAATGCTGATTCGGACGGTCTGTCACGCATGCCGCTGGACATTGACAAGTTTATGGAGCAGTGCACAGAACAAATGCAGCTAGACGTCCTGCGAGCTTCAGTGGAGGGAGTGATGGTGGAGTGTGAAAATCCCTCACAAGGAACAGCGTTGTTTCACTTAAATGCCTTGAGTCAAGTCAAGTCAAGTCACCTTTATTTATATAGCGCTTTTAACAATACAAATTGTGACAAAGCAACTGCACAATATCAAAATGGGAAAATAGTGTCAATAATGTAAAATGACAAGATTAAACACTCAATTTTCAGTTAAAGGCATTTCATTGTTGAATTCAGTGATGGCATCGTCCAGCTAAGTTCAGTTCAAAAAAATTTCTGTTCAATCAAGTCGACGATATTGCTGGAAATGAAGTGTCCCCAACTAAGCAAGCCAGAGGCGACAGCGGCAAGGAACCAAAACTCCATTGGTGACAGAACGGAGAAAAAAACCTTGGGAGAAACCAGGCTCAGTCGGGGGGCCATTTCTCCTCTGGCCAGACGACACAGCAGTTCAATTCCAACTGCTGCAAAGTCAGATTGGATGGCTCAACAGGTTCCCGAGGTCTTTTCCTGATGGCTCTCTAGGTGACGGGGTCCTCACTGGGGGTCTGTCTCTGGGGCTCATCTAGGTGTCCTGGTCTCCACTGACGTTCAGGGCTGTAGTAGAGGTCGTCTCTAGGTGCTGATCCACCATCTGATCTGGTGACTGCAGTGACCTCGGAATAAGAAAGAAACAGACTAATATTAGCGTAGATGTCAATCTTTTTACGATGTAACAAGTACATCATGTGTTATGGGAAGTGTTCCCGGTTCCGGTTGATCTAATTAATGCAGCCTAACAATCCTTTAACGGATTTGAATAATAGAAGTGTATTAGTGTGTTATGTGTACGCCAGGTTAAAGAGATGGGTCTTTAATCTAGATTTAAACTGACAGAGTGTGTCTGCCTCCCGAACAGTGTTTGGTAGATTGTTCCAGAGTTTGGGCGCTAAATAGGAAAAAGATCTGCCGCCCGCAGTTGATTTTGATATTCTAGGTATTATTAAATGGCCAGAGTTTTGAGAACGCAGTGGACGTGAAGGACTATAATGCGATAAGAGCTCGCTCAAGTACTGAGGAGCTAAACCATTCAGGGCTTTATAAGTAATTAACAAGATTTTAAAATCTATACGATGTTTAGTAGGGAGCCAGTGCAGTGTTGACAGAACCGGGCTAATGTGCTCATACTTCCTGGTTCTAGTAAGAACTCTAGCTGCTGCATTTTGAACCATCTGTAATTTGTTTATTAAGCGCGCAGAACAACCACCCAATAAAGCATTACAATAATCTAACCTTGAGGTCATAAACGCATGAATTAATATTTCTGCATTTGACATTGAGAGCATAGGTCTCAGTTTAGATATATTTTTAAGATGAAAAAATGCAGTTCTACAAATGCTAGAAACGTGGCTGTCAAAGGAGAGATTACTATTAAATAGCACACCTAGGTTCCTGACTGATGACGAAGAATTTACAGAGAAGCCATCAAGTGTTAGACAGTGTCCTAGGTTATTACTTGTGGGGGTTTTAGGTCCGATAAGTAACACCTCTGTTTTTTCAGAATTTAGCAGTAAGAAATTACTCGTCATCCAGTTTTTTATATCGACTATGCATTCCATAAGTTTCTCAATTTGGTGTGTTTCATCAGGCCGTGAAGAAATATAGAGCTGAGTGTCATCAGCATAACAGTGAAAGCTAACCCCGTGTTTCCTAATGATATTTCCCAAGGGTAATATGTAAAGCGTGAAAAGTAACGGTCCTAGTACTGAGCCTTGAGGAACTCCATACTGCACTTGTGATCGATATGATACCTCTTCATTCACTGCTACGAATTGATGGCGGTCAGATAAGTACGATTTGAACCATGCTAATGCACTTCCACTAATGCCAACAAAGTTTTCTAGTCTATTCAAAAGAATGTTGTGATCGATAGTGTCGAACGCAGCGCTAAGATCCAGTAGAACTAATAGAGAGATACAACCACGATCAGATGATAAGAGCAGGTCATTTGTAACTCTAATGAGAGCAGTCTCAGTACTATGATACGGTCTAAATCCTGACTGGAAATCCTCACAGATATCATTTTTCTCTAAGAAGGAATATAATTGTGAGGATACAACCTTTTCTAATATCTTTGACAGAAAAGGGAGATTCGAGATCGGTCTGTAATTAACTAGATCTTTGGGGTCAAGTTGTGGTTTTTTAATGAGAGGCTTAATAACAGCCAATTTAAAGTTTTTGGGGACATATCCTAATGACAATGACGAATTAATAATAGCCAAAAGAGGATCTATGACTTCTGGAAGCACCTCTTTTAGTAGTTTAGATGGAATAGGGTCTAACATACATGTTGTTGGTTTAGATGAATTAACAAGTTTATACAATTCTTCCTCTCCTATAGTAGAGAATGAGTGGAATTGTTCCTCAGGGGATCTATAGTACACTATTTGATGTGATGATATAGCTGACGGCTGCATGGTTACAATTTGATCTCTAATAGTATCAATCTTGGAAGTAAAGTAGTTCATAAAATCATTACTGCTGTGCTGTTGGGAAATGTCAACACCTGTTGATGCTTTATTTTTTGTTAATTTTGCCACTGTATTGAATAAATACCTGGGTTTATGTTTGTTTTGTTCTAAAAGAGACGAAAAGTAATCAGATCTAGCAGTTTTTAAAGCTTTTCTGTAGGATAGGGTACTTTCCCGCCAGGCTAAACGAAATACCTCTAGTTTTGTTTTCCTCCAGCTGCGCTCCATTTTCCGGGCTGCTCTCTTTAGAGTGCGAGTGTGCTCATTATACCACGGTGTTGGACTCTTTTCCTTAATCTTCCTTAAGCGTAAAGGAGCAATTGTATCTAAAGTGCTAGAAAAGAGAGAGTTCATAGTTTCTGTTACATCATCAAGTTGTTCTGAGCTGTTGGATATGCTGAGGAATTGAGATAAATCAGGAAGATTACTTACAAAGCAGTCTTTTGTGGTAGAAGTGATGGTTCTACCATATTTATAAGAAGGAGTTGAATTTACAGCTGTAACTATATGGAGTTTACACAAGACTAGATAATGATCTGATATATCATCGCTTTGCTGCAGAATTTCAATACCATTAACATCAATTCCATGTGACAGTATTAAATCTAGAGTATGATTTCGACAATGAGTAGGTCCTGAAACGTGTTGTCTAACCCCAATAGAGTTCAGAATGTCTATGAATGCTGATCCTAATGCATCTTTTTCATTATCAACATGGATATTAAAATCACCCACAATTAGGACTCTATCTGCAGCCAGCACTAACTCTGATAGAAAATCAGCAAATTCTTTAATAAAGTCTGTATGGTGCCCTGGTGGCCTGTATACAGTAGCCAGTACAAACGTTACGGGGGATTTATCATTAATACTTTTTTCTCTAGATAATTTTATATGAAGCACCATTACTTCAAAGGAGTTATACTTAAAGCCTGTCTTCTGAGAAATACTAAGAATATTGTTATAAATTGTAGCAACACCTCCCCCTTTGCCTTTTGGACGCGGCTCATTTTTGTAACAGTAATCTTGGGGGCTGGACTCATTTAAAATAATGTATTCATCTGGTTTTAGCCATGTTTCTGTCAAACAGAGCAAATCTAGGTTATGATTATTAATCAAATCATTTAAAAAAAGTGCTTTTGTAGAAAGGGACCTGATATTCAGTAAACCAAGTTTTATCAATTGTTTCTGTGTATTGTAAACATTTTTTATTTGTTGAACATCAATTAAATGGTTACTCATAAATAGTTTTTGACGTTTTCTGTATTTTCTAGTTCGGGGAACAGACACAATCTCTATAGTGTGATATCTAGGTGAAGGAGTCTCTATGTGCTGAGAATTAACTGACTTCTGTGACGTGAGGCGGCTAGCAGACGGTCGGTTTAGCCAGTCTGTCTGCTTCCTGACCTGGGCTCCAGTTAGTCAAGTATGAACTCTAAGACTATGTGCCAAATTTCTAGAGAGAATAGCGGCACCACCCCAGGAGGGATGAACACCATCTCTTTTCAACAGGTCAGGTCTGCCCCAAAAACTCGTCCAATTGTCTATAAAACCTATGTTGTTTTGCGGGCACCACTTAGACATCCAGCCATTTAATGATGACAGTCTACTATGAATCTCATCACCCCGGTAAGCAGGGAGGGGGCCAGAGCATATTACAGTGTCTGACATCTTGAGTCTCGTGAGAGAGAGTGACCAGGGTGACCAGGGTCCACCACTGACCCCAGCCCAGATTCAAAAAGCTCAAGAGAATGACAGTATTATTGGGGAAGTCCTGAAATACAAGGAAAAAGATCAACGGCCAAGTAGAGAGGCAGTGAAAGCGGAACATCCTGATGTGGCAATGCTGTTAAAACAATGGTTCAAACTCAAGGTGGGCGAAGATGGAGTACTGTGTATGAAAACCAGGCAAAGGGAACAGTTGCTCTTGCCGAAGTCTTACCTCTCCCTGATTCTAACTGAACTACACCAAAAGATGGGTCGTTTGGGTGTGGAGAGAACCCTTTGCCTCATTCGAGAGCGCTTTTACTGGCCAAGAATGCAGAAAGACGTAGAGCACTTTGTCACCAAGGTATGTGAATGTCTGAAAAAGAAACAGCCAGTCAGACAAACTCGAGCACCTTTAACCCCAATTCACACCACACATCCCTTCGAAATGGTCTCGATAGACTTTCTTCATTTGGACACCTGCAAGCAAGGTTTCGAATACATTCTTGTGGTGATGGATCACTTTACTAGATTTGCACAGGCTTATGCAAAGATAATTCTGCAAAGACAGTTGCAGAGAAGCTGTTCAATGACTTTGCTTTAAAGTTCGGTTTTCCATGTAAAATCCATCATGACATGGGCAAAGAATTTGACAACAAACTGCTGAAGAAACTGAAAGAACTTTGTGGAATCTGCGGGTCTCACACAACACCCTACCATCCACAAGGCAATGGACAAGTGGAGCGATTCAATCGCACGCTATTGTCCATGCTCCGGACACTCGCGGACGAGGAGAAAGCAGACTGGAAGAATTCCTTGGCCAAAGTGGTTCATGCCTACAATTGCACTAGGAGTGAAGCCACAGGATTCTCCCTGTACTGCTTGTTGTATGAAAGATCTCCTCGTTTACCGATTGACATTCTCTTCAACCTGAAGACAGATGAAGTGTATGGCACTTACCAGGACTATGTGTCTCATTGGAAGGAAAGGATGAGGCGTACCAAATTGCATCAAAGGCCGCTTCAAAACTAGCCGCCAGTGGGAAAGCTCACTACGATCAGAAGACTCAGGGGAGAGATCTTCAGCCTGGTGACCGAGTCCTGATCCGCAATTTGACACCTAGAGGAGGTACAGGGAAGATACGGTCATACTGGGAAGATCAGGTGCATGTGGTCAAGGAGAGGAAACACGCTGAAAGTCCTGTATATGAGGTGAGATCTGAAAGCGGAAAGGGGAAAAGCCGTGTCATTCACCAAAATCTTCTCCTGCCGTGTGACTTTCTGCCCCTTGAAATAGAGAAACCTGATCGATTTCGCACACAACACACTCGGAACACATCCAATGGTGATACGACAAACAGAGACAAAAGAAGGTTTCCAGTAAATTCTGAGAGCGGCTCAGAGGAAGAGTATGTACTAACCTGTCAGTGGCAAGAGAAGGATCACATGCCTCTAGACCCAAGAGCGTCTCCTTTCGTACCTCGAGATGGAACCCCTCGGAGGGAAGAGGATTTGCCCCTTCAGAGCGAAGAGGATTTGCCCCTTCAGAGCGAAGAGGATGTGCCCCTTCAAAATTGTGCGGTAGGAGAGGATTTGCCTCTTAACCTTGAAAAAAATGCTGGTCACAGCTCAAATAATGACAATGACATTGACAGTGACAATGCTGTGTCAGACAGTGAGTCTGAGATGGACTCTCCAAAACCTGTGAGACTTTATCCAAAGAGACAGACAGAAAACAGTGGTATTCACTTATGATACATTAGGCCAACCTTCTCTGGTTCAGAGGGACTGCTCGGTAGAATTAAAACAGTTACCTGCCTCTCCCGTTCATTTGTGGAGACCTTGGAGCATAGTGGAGAGTTGTTAAAGACTCCTGTTAAGAAGCTATTGAATATGTTTCAAGCTGTAGTTGAAATGTCAGGAGACATTTAGTTTTGTGGGGGAGAGTGTGGCACTAGTGTAACGAAAAGACATAAATCGAAGACCCCCCCCCCATTTAAAATTTGAGTTTTATATATTTCTATACAGAAGTGGTAATCTATCCAGACTAAATGTCTGAAAGTGCTTGAAGTGTGTCTTGGGCTCCTGTTTACATTCTTTAATAGATATCTGCAGGAATGTTACATCTTTTCATGGGTATACAGTGGTGTCAATTATCCAACCCACTAGGGGGAGTTCTCGCCAAGGTCTGCTCAAGAACGCGTAATACTGCAGTTACTGCGGAGGCGAGCAGATAGATAACACACAGAATTGAGATGCTCCATATGTAATTGACTTTATACTGTCATATCATTTCTTGCAGGTAAGAATAATTCAGTATATTTCAATTAAGGGGTCCATGAACAGTTTTCACTGTTGTTTTGGTGCTTTAAGTAGGTTTTGAGCACCACAAATGTGTATTGTAACTCGTAGCTAGAACGTGATCAGAGACAACTGTGGTGGAAGTTTGTACATGAAACAAAGATCGGTATTGTGCACAGGTGTGACAATATGTTGTGAAAAGTAATTGTTTATGATTTTGATGGTTAGATGGGTAAATTATTGAACTGTGGCGTGAGTTAAGTGGCGCACGTGGAGTTTGCTAGTGTCCGCCATCTTATGTAAATTGTCTTCCGCTGTGGTCTAGAGTTACCAACAACTCAAATGAGGTGATATGTTCGCTTATGAAACCTAAGAGTTGTAAAAAGTGACATAAGAAAACATTAGAGTGTCATGCTTTATTCAGAGTTTATAAGTCATGCTTGGACAGAGAATGTATGTACTCTGGAAAGTGGTTAAACAGCCAAAGAATTGTGTAAAGGTTCAAATTAAGTTTAATATTGGTTATTCAGTAAAATTCGTGTTCATATGCTTGATATGCAAACTGTATTTGCAAGTGAATATGTTTACGGTTGTTCGTGAATAACAGGGAATGTTATAGAGCATTTAGAAAATGTAATACTGGGTTTGATAGTGTAATACTGCAGTTACTGCGGAGGCGAGCAGATAGATAACACACAGAATTGAGATGCTCCATATGTAATTGACTTTATACTGTCATATCTTTTCTTGCAGATTTACATGCAGACAATCTTATTAAATGTGTTGCACCAGAAATGACGCCTGCTCCTTTCTATATGTGTAACACGTACATAGCATTAAAGTCAGTATAAAGAGTTTTTCACACAACAGAAAAATGTGTTATTAACCACCCAGCCAAATTTGAATGATAAAAAAAGCCAAGTAACTAAAATAAGTTATCAAAATCTTTGAAAAATAAGCAGGACACTCTGCTCTCAAATGCTGAGGGTGTGTCCGCTGTCGGCCCTAAAACCACGCCCACTCACGGGAAAGCAGCCATCTCTCTCAACTCTCAAATACCGCTACAAGCTGAATGGATGCTTCTGATGCTACCTCTAGTAGCTTAATTGGATTTATACAGCTATACATGTTTGAGCCTCCAGAGCCAGAATCCAATTCAGATGACATTGACCGGCTACCCGAGAATCAACCTCGTCCCACTCGGTCTGCAACAGAATGGTAATTTTTTTTCTTCCTTTCATGCAAGTTAGCAATATGTAACTAGCATAATCTTAGCAAAATAAAGTTAGGTTATTAAGATATTATATTTAATAATATAGAATTGACAACTCAAATGGATGTCAATACCTTTAGTCACACTGTGAATTAAACTGCAGGTGTACCTGTGGTGAATGCAGGACAATGCCCACAGAGGATGAGAATGTTTGCTACAAAGACCTTAATGCTGTATGCATAAGGAAGGCATAGCTAGCTAGCAAAATGTAGACTGTAATAGTGACAGTAACTCAAGATTGAGCGGGAGAACCATTGACACTAATATGCAGTAGTTATTATAGTGTTAGGGGAGGGGCCACGCTCGGTGGCTCCATTGCGTCATCGAGCCACCGTTTTAGCCCCGCCCAAAAAATCCTGAACACAGAATTGGTGAAAAACTGTTTAACGGTTTAACTCCACAATTCAGTACTACATACTTCAGAGTCTTTGTAATGTGTTTCAGCAATACATTTCTAACATTTGTAATGTGTTTAGAAACAATTCTCAGAATTCTCTTTACACAGACTTTAAAGTAATCACGACAACCAAAAATAATAAATAAAGTGTTTGTCGCTTGTTTAATGTGAGATTTAAAACTCAAATCATAGTCCATAATTACACATAGGTTCTTTACTTCTATCTTCTATCTTTCAGGAACAGCATATAGTACTTAATATTTCATTGATACATAGTCATCTATTTTAATAAATTATTAACTTTCTCCCAGTATACTGTATGTCTTGAACCAATTTAGAATATTACCGGAGAGACCAATTTCTAGTCTGTTAAGCAAAATTAAATAATCAAGGGTCAAATGATGCATTTAGGTCTAAGAGGATTAAGACTTATGCATTGCTCATATTGGTATTTTATCGCAAATTATTTACTAACTTAAATCACTTTAAAAAAGCTTTAAAAAAAGCTTAGCTTTAAAAAAAAATATATAGTAATATATATATATATATATATATATATATATATATATATATATATATTGTGACGAGTCGGCTGCCTCCTCCTAATTATCAGCATCTCCCCGTCCCTTAATCGCCGCCCTTCACCAGGCTCCCGACGGGAGTGGGTGTGTGAGAGAGGAGGGGCGCTGAAAACAGCCAGGTCTGGCGGCGTGTGATGAGGCACACCTGAAGTGAATGGAGCCTCATCACCGCCACTGTTATATGCCGAGTGCACCTCTCCTCGGGAGACCGGTCTCTTCCCCGTGCATGCACGCTGGTGTCCTCGTGGGTCCAGGAAAGGAGCGTTGAGCGACGAGAACCGCACCCGCGAGACGGCTGACGGGCCAGGATGCCGGGCCGTATTACGCTTGGAAGCGCCGCGGGCCAAAAGGAAGACGAAGCCGCTAGATGAAGCCGCCGCCCTTGCACCCCAGACACAAGAGGGGAGCGCATGTGGCCGCCGGACTCCGCCCCTTACCTGGACCCTTCCTTCCTGAACACTGCCCATCCTTCACAACCCCGCAGCACGACGAGGACACCAGGGGCCTGTACCATGATGGTAGATGAACAAATTCAGAGTTATAGGATAAGTTTTGAGTTGACAAAACCAAACCACTCCAATCTGGCTTTGTTGGTACCATGAAACTGATCATCAACTTTCTCTATCAACTCAGGCTTGATCCTGAGTTAATGGAGCGTGTGCACATGAATGTGTGACATCACCGGCGAACAGCCAATCACAACACAGAGCAAGTGTGATTCACTTCTCGCGAGAGAGCCAGCGAGATTCAAAACTCTTTTGTTAAAGGTTAAGAGATTAAAGAATATGAGGAATTTAAACGCATTTCCACTGAAGTACTTGTCCATGAAAGAGGACAAATAAAGGAAATTATCTTGCTCTATTAGTGCAGTCACAAGTGAAACTTGTGAAGTTACTTTATATAGTTGATAATATATAGTGATAGAGACTCGAACATGTAAGGTCACATGTAGCCATTTTTAAAGTGTTATTTATTGATTCTACCACTTATTTATATTTCATATGACCTGTATCTAAATGCTTTATAATAATTGTTAAACTAAAAGTGCTTGTGTGTAATGGAGTAATAATAATATAAATCATATTATAATTATATAAATCATATGTAAATTCTAATTATCATTAAACTTCATAGTGACGTTTAATTTGTAGGATGAGAGACTGGGGGAGTGACTTTTTTTGTGTCAGACATGTGTCACTTTGCTCACATCTGATTGGTCCAATTTCAGTTTGAGATCTCTAACCCAGAACATAACCTGCCCCGGAGCAGGTTAGCTGTGGAGTGTAAGTTACTATGGCAATGAACGCAGCTAAAAGCCAAGCCACTTTCATGGTACCTAAAACCCAGGATTGGTGCAAATTAAACGGAAACTTACCTGGCTAGCCAGCTAATCCGGCTTCATAGTACAGACCCCAGATCTCCTGTTTATTTTGGACACTTTATTTTATTATTTCTGTTTAATAAAAGCCTCTCCGAAGCCTGACGCCACACCCACTGTGTCTGTCGTTTGCTCCTCCTGCCACAATGGTGGAGAATGCAGGCAAGGCGGAGCTTAGACAGGCGGAGCAGGCAACACCCGATGACGTCATCCCCTCTCGCTCGCAGAAGTTCGTGAAAACCCGCACTGGGACGGAGGAACAACGGAGACGGCCTCCCAGCCACCAAAGGGGTAAGTGACGTTTCTTTTATGGTCATTTACCCTGTGGTTGGTTGAGGCTGTCGACTAAAACCCGGTTTCTCTTTCCCGGTTCCGGCGCGGTGCGAGAGGGAGAGTTGCCCGGAGAGGAATCCCTGCCCCGCCCACTCCGACCGCTGGAGCCTGGTTGAGGAAGGTAGCACTCCTGTGTGGGCGGCGGCCGGATGACGGGGATGTCGCTTGGGGGGGGGTGACGAGTCCGGCTGCCTCCCCGCGAGACGGCTGATGGGCCAGGATGTCGGGCCGTATTTCCCCTTGAAGCGCCGCGGGCCAAAAGGAGGACGAAGCCGCTAGATGAAGCCGCCGCCCTTGCGCCCCAGACACAAGCGCCGGACTCCGCCCCATACCTGGACCCTTCCTTCCAGAACACTGCCCCTCCTTCACAACCCCGCAGCACAACGAGGACACCAGATCCCCTGTTTATTTTGGACACTTTATCCCCTTTGGACATTTTATTTGATATTTCTGTTGAATAAAAGCCTATCCGAGGCCTGACGCCACACCCACTGTGTCTGTTGTTTGCTCCTCCCGCCACAATATATATATATATATATATATATATGTATATGTGTGTGTTAAAAATTGGTCTGAGAATGTTACAGAGAAGACAATGCAGTTGTCGTCCCCCCCTTCATAAGTTTCAGCTTCACAACTGTACATTTTAAAGCATTGGAGTAATTTTCTGCCATTTAAACAACATAATTTAGGTGTAGGGTCAAGTTAGGAATATCACTGGGAAACAATTTGCAAAAGATTATTTTTATTAGCTCTCAATGAACACTTCCAGTTTATATATAAGTGATCTTCAATACAAATTTTATCAGTATTATGTACTTAAGAAGACATAATTTATTATTATTATTATCATTATTATTATTAAATAGCAAAATCTTCACACATTGTTATAGAATAATGATTTAACAAATTGTAAGGTTAATTATTTAAAATAAAAGATAATTGAAAAGCACTCTGGGAATGCTACCATTTTCATTAGTACATTTTTTTAAATAAAATAATTTTCTTTCAGAGTGCACTGTTTTTTATATAAAGTACCTCAATGTTATTCATTAGAATCTCACGATGACCTGACCGGAGAGTTTATTCTTCCACTGCATTTTAGTAGATATGGATCTTATTTTATTTTGTTGTGGTGCTGTCTGTTGTTCCTTCAGTTGCGGTGCTTTCTCATGTTGACTTCTTTGTTGTTGTACTTTCTGAAGTTGTGGGACTGGTTGTAGTGCTTCTTGTTGTACTTTCTGTTGCTGTTGTGTCTGCTGTTGTACTTTCTGAAGTTGTGGTACTGGTGGTTGTACTTTCTGTTATCGTAGTGCTGTCTGTTGTTGTGGTGCTTTCTGCTGTTGTGGTCTCTGTTGTTGTACTTTCTTGAGTTGTGCTACCAGTGGTGGTGCTTTCTGTTGTTGTAGTACCCATTGTGGTGCTGTCTGTTGTTGTTGTGGTCTCTGTTGTTGTGCTTTCTGGTGTTGTGGTACCTGTGGTGGTGCTTTCTGTTGTTGTGGTCTCAGTTGTTGTGCTTTCTGGTGTTGTGGTACCTGTGGTGGTGCCTGTGGTGGTGCTTTCTTCTGTTGTGGTCTCAGTTGTTGTGCTTTCTGGTGTTGTGGTGCCTGTGGTGGTGCTATCTGTTGTTGTGGTCTCAGTTGTTGTGCTTTCTGGTGTTGTGGTGCCTGTGGTGGTGCTTTCTGTTGTTGTGGTCTCAGTTGTTGTGCTTTCTGGTGTTGTGGTGCCTGTGGTGGTGCTTTCTGTTGGTGAGGTCTCAGTTGTTGTGCTTTCTGGTGTTGTGGTGCCTGTGGTGGTGCTTTCTGTTGGTGTGGTCTCAGTTGTTGTGCTTTCTGGTGTTGTGGTGCCTGTGGTGGTGCTTCCTGTTGGTGTGGTCTCAGTTGTTGTGCTATCTGGTGTTGTGGTGCCTGTGGTGGTGCTTTCCATTGCTGTGGTCTCAGTTGTTGTGCTTTCTGCTGTTGTGGTGCCTGTGGTGGTGCTTTCTGCTGTTGTGGTCTCAGTTGTTGTGCTTTCTGCTGTTGTGGTCTCAGTTGTTGTGCTTTCTGCTGTTGTGGTCTCAGTTGTTGTGCTTTCTGGTGTTGTGGTGCCTGTGGTGGTGCTTCCTGTTGGTGTGGTCTCAGTTGTTGTGCTATCTGGTGTTGTGGTGCCTGTGGTGGTGCTTTCCATTGCTGTGGTCTCAGTTGTTGTGCTTTCTGCTGTTGTGGTGCCTGTGGTGGTGCTTTCTGCTGTTGTGGTCTCAGTTGTTGTGCTTTCTGCTGTTGTGGTCTCAGTTGTTGTGCTTTCTGCTGTTGTGGTCTCAGTTGTTGTGCTTTCTGGTGTTGTGGTGCCTGTGGTGGTGCTTTCTGCTGTTGTGGTCTCAGTTGTTGTGCTTTCTGGAGTTGTGGTGCCTGTGGTGGTGCTTTCTGCTGTTGTGGTCTCAGTTGTTATGCTTTCTGGTGTTGTGGTGCCTGTGGTGGTGCTTTCTGTTGGTGTGGTCTCAATTGTTGTGCTTTCTGGTGTTGTGGTGCCTGTGGTGGTGCTTTCTGTTGTTGTGGTCTCAGTTGTTGTGCTTTCTTGTGTTGTGGTGCCTGTGGTGGTGCTTTCTGTTGTTGTGGTCTCAGTTGTTGTGCTTTCTGGTGTTGTGGTGCCTGTGGTGGTCCTTTCTGTTGTTGTGGTCTCAGTGGTTGTGCTATCTGGTGTTGTGGTGCCTGTGGTGGTGCTTTCCGTTGCTGTGGTCTCAGTTGTTGTGCTTTCTGCTGTTGTGGTGCCTGTGGTGGTGCTTTCCGCTGCTGTGGTCTCAGTTGTTGTGCTTTCTGCTGTTGTGGTGCCTGTGGTGGTGCTTTCTGCTGCTGTGGTCTCAGTTGTTGTGCTTTCTGGTGTTTTGGTGCCTGTGGTGGTGCTTTCTGTTGGTGTGGTCTCAATTGTTGTGCTTTCTGGTGTTGTGGTGCCTGTGGTGGTGCTTTCTGTTGTTGTGGTCTCAGTTGTTGTGCTTTCTTGTGTTGTGGTGCCTGTGGTGGTGCTTTCTGTTGTTGTGGTCTCAGTTGTTGTGCTTTCTGGTGTTGTGGTGCCTGTGGTGGTCCTTTCTGTTGTTGTGGTCTCAGTTGTTGTGCTATCTGGTGTTGTGGTGCCTGTGGTGGTGCTTTCCGTTGCTGTGGTCTCAGTTGTTGTGCTTTCTGCTGTTGTGGTGCCTGTGGTGGTGCTTCCCGCTGCTGTGGTCTCAGTTGTTGTGCTTTCTGCTGTTGTGGTGCCTGTGGTGGTGCTTTCTGCTGCTGTGGTCTCAGTTGTTGTGCTTTCTGCTGTTGTGGTCTCAGTTGTTGTGCTTTCTGCTGTTGAGGTCTCAGTTGTTGTGCTTTCTGGTGTTGTGGTCTCAGTTGTTGTGCTCTCGGCTGTTGTGGTCTCAGTTGTTATGCTTTCTGGTGTTGTGGTGCCTGTGGTGGTGCTTTCTGCTGCTGTGGTCTCAGTTGTTGTGCTTTCTGCTGTTGTGGTCTCAGTTGTTGTGCTTTCTGCTGTTGAGGTCTCAGTTGTTGTGCTTTCTGGTGTTGTGGTCTCAGTTGTTGTGCTCTCGGCTGTTGTGGTCTCAGTTGTTATGCTTTCTGGTGTTGTGGTGCCTGTGGTGGTGCTTTCTGCTGTTGTGGTCTCAGTTGTTGTGCTTTCTGGTGTTGTGGTGCCTGTGGTGGTGCTTTCTGCTGGTGTGGTCTCAGTAGTTGTGCTTTCTGGTGTTGTGGTGCCTGTGGTGGTGCTTTCTGTTGGTGTGGTCTCAGTTGTTGTGCTATCTGGTGTTGTGGTGCCTGTGGTGGTGCTTTCTGTTGGTGTGGTCTCAGTTGTTGTGCTAACTGGTGTTGTGGTGCCTGTGATGGTGCTTTCTGTTGTTGTGGTCTCAGTTGTTGTGCTTTCTGGTGTTGTGGTGCCTGTGGTGGTGCTTTCTGTTGTTGTGGTCTCAGTTGTTGTGCTTTCTGGTGTTGTGGTACCTGTGGTGGTGCTTTCTGGTGTTGTGGTACCTGTTGTTGTGCTTTCTGTTGTTGTGCTCTCAGTTGTTGTGATTTCTGGTGTTGTGGTGCCTGTGGTGGTGCTTTCTGTTATTGTGGTCTCAGTTGTTGTGCTTTCTGGTGTTGTGGTGCCTGTGGTGGTGCTTTCTGTTGTTGTGGTCTCAGTTGTTGTGGTGCTTTCTGTTGTTGTGGTCTCAGTTGTTGTGCTTTCTGGTGTTGTGGTGCCTGTGGTGCTGCTTTCTGTTGTTGTGGTCTCAGTTGTTGTGCTATCTGGTGTTGTGGTGCCTGTGGTGGTGCTTTCTGTTGTTGTGGTCTCAGTTGTTGTGCTATCTGGTGTTGTGGTGCCTGTGGTGGTGCTTTCTGTTGTTGTGGTCTCAGTTGTTGTGCTATCTGGTGTTGTGGTGCCTGTGGTGGTGCTTTCTGATGTTGTGGTCTCAGTTGTTGTGCTATCTGGTGTTGTGGTGCCTGTGTTGGTGCTTTCTGTTGTTGTGGTCTCAGTTGTTGCGCTTTCTGCTGTTGTGGTGCCTGTGGTGGTGCTTTCTGCTGTTGTGGTCTCAGTTGTTGTGCTTTTTGCTGTTGTGGTGCCTGTGGTGGTGCTTTCTGCTGTTGTGGTCTCAGTTGTTGTGCTTTCTGCTGTTGTGGTGCCTGTGGTGGTGCTTTCTATTGGTGTGGTCTCAGTTGTTGTGCTTTCTGGTGTTGTGGTACCTGTGGTGGTGCTTTCTGTTGTTGTGGTCTCAGTTGTTGTGCTTTCTGGTGTTGTGGTACCTGTGGTAGTGCTTTCTGTTGGTGTGGTCTCAGTTGTTGTGCTTTCTGGTGTTGTAGTTCCTGTGGTGGTGCTTTTCGCTGTTGTGGTCTCAGTCGTTGTGCTTTCTGGTGTTGTGGTGCCTGTGGTGGTGCTTTCCGCTGTTGTGGTCTCAGTTGTTGTGCTTTCTGGTGTTGTGGTTCCTGTGGTGGTGCTTTCCGCTGTTGTGGTCTCAGTTGTTGTGCTTTCTGGTGTTGTGGTGCCTGCGGTGGTGCTATCCGCTGTTGTGGTCTCAGTTGTTGTGCTTTCTGGTGTTGTGGTGCTTTCCGCTGTTGTGGTCTCAGTTGTTGTGCTTTCTGGCGTTGTGGTGCCTGTGGTGGTGCTTTCCGCTGTTGTGGTCTCAGTCGTTGTGCTTTCTGGTGTTGTGGTGCCTGTGGTGGTGCTTTCCGCTGTTGTGGTCTCAGTTGTTGTGCTTTCTGCTGTTGTGGTGCCTGTGGTGGTACTTTCTGTTGTTGTGGTCTCAGTTGTTGTGCTTTCTGGTGTTGTGGTACCTGTTGTGGTACCTGTGGTGGTGCTTTCTAATGGTGTGGTCTCAGTGGTTGTGCTTTCCGGTGTTGTGGTACCTGTGGTGGTGCTTTCTGTTGTTGTGGTCTCAGTTGTTGTGCTTTCTGGTGTTGTGGTACCTGTTGTGGTTCCTGTGGTGGTGCTTTCTATTGGTGTGGTCTCAGTTGTTGTGCTTTCTGGTGTTGTGGTGCCTGTGGTGGTGCTTTCCGCTGTTGTGGTCTCAGTTGTTGTGCTTTCTGGTGTTGTGGTGCCTATGGTGGTGCTTTCCGCTGTTGTGGTCTCAGTTGTTGTGCTTTCTGGTGTTGTGGTGCCTGTGGTGGTGCTATCCGCTGTTGTGGTCTCAGTTGTTGTGCTTTCTGGTGTTGTGGTGCTTTCCGCTGTTGTGGTCTCAGTTGTTGTGCTTTCTGGCGTTGTGGTGCCTGTGGTGGTGCTTTCCGCTGTTGTGGTCTCAGTCGTTGTGCTTTCTGGTGTTGTGGTGCCTGTGGTGGTGCTTTCTAATGGTGTGGTCTCAGTGGTTGTGCTTTCCGGTGTTGTGGTACCTGTGGTGGTGCTTTCTGTTGTTGTGGTCTCAGTTGTTGTGCTTTCTGGTGTTGTGGTACCTGTTGTGGTTCCTGTGGTGGTGCTTTCTATTGGTGTGGTCTCAGTTGTTGTGCTTTCTGGTGTTGTGGTACCTGTGGTGGTGCTTTCTGCTGTTGTGGTCTCAGTTGTTGTGCTTTCTGGTGTTGTGGTGCCTGTGGTGGTGCTTTCTGTTGGTGTGGTCTCAGTTGTTGTGCTATCTGGTGTTGTGGTGCCTGTGGTGGTGCTTTCTGTTGGTGTGGTCTCAGTTGTTGTGCTAACTGGTGTTGTGGTGCCTGTGGTGGTGCTATCTGTTGTTGTGGTCTCAGTTGTTGTGCTTTCTGGTGTTGTGGTACCTGTGGTGGTGCTTTCTGTTGTTGTGGTCTCAGTTGTTGTGCTTTCTGGTGTTGTGGTACCTGTGGTGGTGCTTTCTACTGTTGTGGTCTCAGTTGTTGTGCTTTCTGGTGTTGTGGTACCTGTTGTGGTTCCTGTGGTGGTGCTTTCTATTGGTGTGGTCTCAGTTGTTGTGCTTTCTGGTGTTGTGGTACCTGTGGTGGTGCTTTCTTTTGTTGTGGTCTCAGTTGTTGTGCTTTCTGGTGTTGTGGTACCTGTTGTGGTACCTGTGGTGGTGCTTTCTAATGGTGTGGTCTCAGTGGTTGTGCTTTCTGTTGTTGTGGTACCTGTGGTGGTGCTTTCTGTTGGTGAGGTCTCAGTTGTTGTGCTTTCTGGTGTTGTAGTTCCTGTGGTGGTGCTTTCTGTTGTCGTGGTCTCAGTTGTTGTGCTTTCTGGTTTTGTGGTACCTGGGGTGGTGCTTTCTGTTGTTGTGGTCTCGGTTGTTGTGCTTTCTGGTGTTGTGGTGCCTGCGGTGGTGCTTTCTGTTGTTGTCGTCTCGGTTGTTGTGCTTTCTGGTGTTGTGGTGCCTGTGGTGGTGCTTTCTGTTGTTGTGGTCTCAGTTGTTGTGCTATCTGGTGTTGTGGTGCCTGTGGTGGTGCTTTCTGTTGTTGTGGTCTCAGTTGTTGTGCTATCTGGTGTTGTGGTGCCTGTGGTGGTGCTTTCTGTTGTTGTGGTCTCAGTTGTTGTGCTTTCTGGTGTTGTGGTGCCTATGGTGGTGCTTTCCGCTGTTGTGGTCTCAGTTGTTGTGCTTTCTGGTGTTGTGGTGCCTGTGGTGGTGCTATCCGCTGTTGTGGTCTCAGTTGTTGTGCTTTCTGGTGTTGTGGTGCTTTCCGCTGTTGTGGTCTCAGTTGTTGTGCTTTCTGGCGTTGTGGTGCCTGTGGTGGTGCTTTCCGCTGTTGTGGTCTCAGTCGTTGTGCTTTCTGGTGTTGTGGTGCCTGTGGTGGTGCTTTCTAATGGTGTGGTCTCAGTGGTTGTGCTTTCCGGTGTTGTGGTACCTGTGGTGGTGCTTTCTGTTGTTGTGGTCTCAGTTGTTGTGCTTTCTGGTGTTGTGGTACCTGTTGTGGTTCCTGTGGTGGTGCTTTCTATTGGTGTGGTCTCAGTTGTTGTGCTTTCTGGTGTTGTGGTACCTGTGGTGGTGCTTTCTGCTGTTGTGGTCTCAGTTGTTGTGCTTTCTGGTGTTGTGGTGCCTGTGGTGGTGCTTTCTGTTGGTGTGGTCTCAGTTGTTGTGCTATCTGGTGTTGTGGTGCCTGTGGTGGTGCTTTCTAATGGTGTGGTCTCAGTGGTTGTGCTTTCTGGTGTTGTGGTACCTGTGGTGGTGCTTTCTGTTGGTGAGGTCTCAGTTGTTGTGCTTTCTGTTGTTGTGGTCTCAGTTGTTGTGCTTTCTGGTGTTGTGGTACCTGTGGTGGTGCTTTCTACTGTTGTGGTCTCAGTTGTTGTGCTTTCTGGTGTTGTGGTACCTGTTGTGGTTCCTGTGGTGGTGCTTTCTATTGGTGTGGTCTCAGTTGTTGTGCTTTCTGGTGTTGTGGTACCTGTGGTGGTGCTTTCTTTTGTTGTGGTCTCAGTTGTTGTGCTTTCTGGTGTTGTGGTACCTGTTGTGGTACCTGTGGTGGTGCTTTCTAATGGTGTGGTCTCAGTGGTTGTGCTTTCTGGTGTTGTGGTACCTGTGGTGGTGCTTTCTGTTGGTGAGGTCTCAGTTGTTGTGCTTTCTGGTGTTGTAGTTCCTGTGGTGGTGCTTTCTGTTGTCGTGGTCTCAGTTGTTGTGCTTTCTGGTTTTGTGGTACCTGGGGTGGTGCTTTCTGTTGTTGTGGTCTCGGTTGTTGTGCTTTCTGGTGTTGTGGTGCCTGCGGTGGTGCTTTCTGTTGTTGTGGTCTCGGTTGTTGTGCTTTCTGGTGTTGTGGTGCCTGTGGTGGTGCTTTCTGTTGTTGTGGTCTCAGTTGTTGTGCTATCTGGTGTTGTGGTGCCTGTGGTGGTGCTTTCTGTTGTTGTGGTCTCAGTTGTTGTGCTATCTGGTGTTGTGGTGCCTGTGGTGGTGCTTTCTGTTGTTGTGGTCTCAGTTGTTGTGCTATCTGGTGTTGTGGTGCCTGTGGTGGTGCTTTCTGTTGTTGTGGTCTCAGTTGTTGTGCTATCTGGTGTTGTGGTGCCTGTGGTGGTGCTTTCTGCTGTTGTGGTCTCAGTTGTTGTGCTTTCTGCTGTTGTGGTGCCTGTGGTGGTGCTTTCTGCTGTTGTGGTCTCAGTTGTTGTGCTTTCTGCTGTTGTGGTGCCTGTGGTGGTGCTTTCTGCTGTTGTGGTCTCAGTTGTTGTGCTTTCTGCTGTTGTGGTCTCAGTTGTTGTGCTTTCTGGTGTTGTGGTGCCTGTGGTGGTGCTTTCTGCTGTTGTGGTCTCAGTTGTTGTGCTAACTGGTGTTGTGGTGCCTGTGGTGGTGCTTTCTGTTGTTGTGGTCTCAGTTGTTGTTCTTTCTGGTGTTGTGGTACCTGTGGTGGTGCTTTCTGTTGTTGTGGTCTCAGTTGTTGTGCTTTCTGGTGTTGTGGTACCTGTGGTGGTGCTTTCTATTGTTGTGGTCTCAGTTGTTGTGCTTTCTGGTGTTGTGGTACCTGTTGTGGTTCCTGTGGTGGTGCTTTCTATTGGTGTGGTCTCAGTTGTTGTGCTTTCTGGTGTTGTGGTACCTGTGGTGGTGCTTTCTGTTGTTGTGGTCTCAGTTGTTGTGCTTTCTGGTGTTGTGGTACCTTTTGTGGTACCTGTGGTGGTGCTTTCTAATGGTGTGGTCTCAGTGGTTGTGCTTTCTGGTGTTGTGGTACCTGTGGTGGTGCTTTCTGTTGGTGTGGTCTCAGTTGTTGTGCTTTCTGGTGTTGTAGTTCCTGTGGTGGTGCTTTCTGTTGTCGTGGTCTCAGTTGTTGTGCTTTCTGGTTTTGTGGTACCTGGGGTGGTGCTTTCTGTTGTTGTGGTCTCGGTTGTTGTGCTTTCTGGTGTTGTGGTACCTGCGGTGGTGCTTTCTGTTGTTGTGGTCTCGGTTGTTGTGCTTTCTGGTGTTGTGGTACCTGCGGTGGTGCTTTCTGTTGTTGTTGTCTCGGTTGTTGTGCTTTCTGGTGTTGTGGTACCTGTGGTGGTGCGTTCTGTTGTTGTGGTCTCAGTTGTTGTGCTATCTGGTGTTGTGGTGCCTGTGGTGGTGCTTTCTGGTGTTGTGGTACCTGTGGTGGTGCGTTCTGTTGTTGTGGTCTCAGTTGTTGTGCTATCTGGTGTTGTGGTGCCTGTGGTGGTGCTTTCTGCTGTTGTGGTCTCAGTTGTTGTGCTTTCTGCTGTTTTGGTGCCTGTGGTGGTGCTTTCTGCTGTTGTGGTCTCAGTTGTTGTGCTTTCTGCTGTTGTGGTGCCTGTGGTGGTGCTTTCTGCTGTTGTGGTCTCAGTTGTTGTGCTTTCTGCTGTTGTGGTGCCTGTGGTGGTGCTTTCTGCTGTTGTGGTCTCAGTCGTTGTGCTTTCTGGTGTTGTGGTGCCTGTGGTGGTGCTTTCCGCTGTTGTGGTCTCAGTTGTTGTGCTTTCTGGTGTTGTGGTGCCTGTGGTGGTGCTATCCGCTGTTGTGGTCTCAGTTGTTGTGCTTTCTGGTGTTGTGGTGCTTTCCGCTGTTGTGGTCTCAGTTGTTGTGCTTTCTGGCGTTGTGGTGCCTGTGGTGGTGCTTTCCGCTGTTGTGGTCTCAGTTGTTGTGCTTTCTGGTGTTGTGGTGCCTGTGGTGGTGCTTTCCGCTGTTGTGGTCTCAGTCGTTGTGCTTTCTGGTGTTGTGGTGCCTGTGGTGGTGCTTTCCGCTGTTGTGGTCTCAGTCGTTATGATTTCTGGTGTTGTGGTACCTGTGGTGGTACTTTCCGCTGTTGTGGTCTCAGTCGTTATGATTTCTGGTGTTGGAGTACCAGTGGTAGTACTATCTGTTGTTGTAGTATCCGTTATGGTGCTGTCTGCTGTTATTGTGGTCCCTGCTGTTGTACTTTCTAGAGTGGTGGTACCGGAGGTGGTACTTTCTGTTGTCATAATGACCATTGTGGTGCTTTCTGTTGTTGTGGTCTCTGTTGTAATACCTTCTGGAGTCGTGTTGCCAGTGGTTGTACTTTCTGTTTTGGTGGTCTCCGTTGTGGTGCTTTCTGGAGTCGTGGTGCTTCCTGTTATTAAATAACAGTAAAACATTTACCAAACTTTGTTTATAACTTTCAATATACAAAATGCAGCTCATTGTGCTTAACAAGAAATAAAAAACTACAAACAAAAATAAAGACATATCACATTGACATTCAACTTCACACAGTAATTAAAAATGATATCAACATGCTAAATTAATATTTTAAAAAGACGTGTTGATTATTTATTTATTTTTTTATATGAAAGTGCGAAGCCTTTCTAATTTAAATTGGTTAACAGTTCAAAATTTTGGGGGTTTAGTGGCTAAAAGGAGCACCACAGAGTCACTTAGGCTTTATTGTATAGTTTGCAAAAAGACAGGCACTGGAAGATTTGAAACTATGATTTGGAACACATTAACATAAAAGTCAATTTTTTTGCTGAACTGGCAACCAATGTAATTGTATTAAAACCATTAATATGGTCTCTCCTTCTTAATTTCATTAGTAATTTGACTGCTTCATTTTGTATAAATTATAGCTTAGGAATAAGACAGTGTACATAGCATTAAAATAATCACAATGAGCAAAAATAATAAATAAAATGTTTATCACTTGATTAATATGAGATTTAAAAAAAAGAAAATCATAGTCCATAATTGCACCTAGGTTTCTTACTTCTAGTTTTGAGGAAAAGCATACAGTACTTAATATTTCATTGATACATTGTCACCTATTTTAATAAATAATTACTTTTCTCCCAATATATGCCTTGAACCCATTTAGAATATTACCGGAGAGACCAATTTCTAGTCTGTTAAGCAAAATTAAACAATCACGTGCCAAATGATGCACATAGGTCTAAGAGGATTAAGACTAATGCATTGCTCACATTGGTAATTTATAGCAAATCATTTACCTTAAATTACTTTAGCTATTTAAAAATTATATGTTAGAAATTGGTCTGTGAATATTACAGAGAAAACAATGAAGTTTTTTCCCCATAAGTGTCGGCTTTACATCTGTACATTTTAAAGCATTGAAGAAACTTCCTGCCATTTAAACAACATATTTTAGGTGTAGGGTCAAGTTAGGAAATTCACTGGGACACAGTTTGCAAAAGATTATTTTTATTAGCTCTCTTGAACACTTCCAGTTTTGTGCTGTAGATATATATTCTTGATCTTCTATACAAATTTTATCGGTATTATGTACACAGAATACTTAATTTATTATTATTATTATTATTATTATTAGTGTTATTATTAGTATTATTATTAAATAGCAAAACCTTCACAAATTGTTATATAAGGATGATTTAACAAATTGTAAGATTAATTGTTTAAAATAAAAGATAATTGAAAAAAACACTCTGGGATTGTTACCATTTTCATTAGTACATTTTTTTAATAAAATAATTGTCTTTCAGAGTGCACTGTTTTTTATATAAAGTACCTCAATGTTATTCATTAGAATATCATGATGACCTGACCGGAGAGTTTATTCTTCCACTGCATTTTATTAGATATGGATCTTATTTTAAGTTTCTCTGGAGCCAACATTGTATAGAATTAATTTTAAGAAGACATTAAAACTAATTATGGCTTGTGTTAATTTCTGTTGTTCTCTCAGTTGTGGTGCTTTCTGCTGTTGTGGTACCAGTGGTGATGCTGTCTGTTGTTGTGGTGCCTGTGGTGGTGCTTTCTGTTGTGCTCTCAGTTGTTGTGCTTTCTGGTGTTGAGGTGCCTGTGGTGGTGCTTTCTGCTGTTGTGGTCTCAGTTGTTGTGCTATCTGGTGTTGTGGTGCCTGTGGTGGTGCTTTCTGTTGTTGTGCTCTCAGTTGTTGTGCTTTCTGGTGTTGTGGTGCCTGTGGTGGTGCTTTCTGTTGTTGTGGTCTCAGTTGTTGTGCTTTCTCGTGTTGTGGTGCCTGTGGTGGTGCTTTCTGTTGTTGTGGTCTCAGTTGTTGTGCTTTCTGGTGTTGTGGTGCCTGTGGTGGTGCTTTCTGTTGTTGTGGTCTCAGTTGTTGTGCTATCTGGTGTTGTGGTGCCTGTGGTGGTACTTTCTGATGTTGTGGTCTCAGTTGTTGTGCTTTCTGCTGTTGTGGTGCCTGTGGTGGTGCTTTCTGCTGTTGTGGTCTCAGTTGCTGTGCTTTCTGCTGTTGTGGTCTCAGTTGTTGTGCTTTCTGGTGTTGTGGTGCCTGTGGTGGTGCTTTCTGCTGTTGTGGTCTCAGTTGTTGTGCTTTCTGCTGTTGTGGTCTCAGTTGTTGTGCTTTCTGGTGTTGTGGTCTCAGTTGTTGTGGTGCCTGTGGTGGTGCTTTCTGTTGTTGTGGTCTCAGTTGTTGTGCTTTCTGGTGTTGTGGTGCCTGTGGTGGTACTTTCCGCTGTTGTGGTCTCAGTTGTTGTGCTTTCTGGTGTTGTGGTTCCTGTGGTGGTGCTTTCCGCTGTTGTGGTCTCAGTTGTTGTGCTTTCTGGTGTTGTGGTGCCTGTGGTGGTGCTATCCGCTGTTGTGGTCTCAGTTGTTGTGCTTTCTGGTGTTGTGGTGCTTTCCGCTGTTGTGGTCTCAGTTGTTGTGGTGCCTGTGGTGGTGCTTTCTGTTGTTGTGGTCTCAGTTGTTGTGCTTTCTGGTGTTGTGGTGCCTGTGGTGGTGCTTTCCGCTGTTGTGGTCTCAGTTGTTGTGCTTTCTGGTGTTGTGGTTCCTGTGGTGGTGCTTTCCGCTGTTGTGGTCTCAGTCGTTGTGCTTTCTGGTGTTGTGGTGCCTGTGGTGGTGCTTTCCGCTGTTGTGGTCTCAGTTGTTGTGCTTTCTGCTGTTGTGGTTCCTGTGGTGGTACTTTCTGTTGTTGTGGTCTCAGTTGTTCTGCTTTCTGGTGTTGTGGTACCTGTTGTGGTACCTGTGGTGGTGCTTTCTAATGGTGTGGTCTCAGTGGTTGTGCTTTCCGGTGTTGTGGTACCTGTGGTGGTGCTTTCTGTTGTTGTGGTCTCAGTTGTTGTGCTTTCTGGTGTTGTGGTACCTGTTGTGGTTCCTGTGGTGGTGCTTTCTATTGGTGTGGTCTCAGTTGTTGTGCTTTCTTGTGTTGTGGTGCCTGTGGTGGTGCTTTCCGCTGTTGTGGTCTCAGTTGTTGTGCTTTCTGGTGTTGTGGTGCCTATGGTGGTGCTTTCCGCTGTTGTGGTCTCAGTTGTTGTGCTTTCTGGTGTTGTGGTGCCTGTGGTGGTGCTATCCGCTGTTGTGGTCTCAGTTGTTGTGCTTTCTGGTGTTGTGGTGCTTTCCGCTGTTGTGGTCTCAGTTGTTGTGCTTTCTGGCGTTGTGGTGCCTGTGGTGGTGCTTTCCGCTGTTGTGGTCTCAGTCGTTGTGCTTTCTGGTGTTGTGGTGCCTGTGGTGGTGCTTTCCGCTGTTGTGGTCTCAGTTATTGTGCTTTCTGCTGTTGTGGTACCTGTGGTGGTGCTTTCTAATGGTGTGGTCTCAGTGGTTGTGCTTTCCGGTGTTGTGGTATCTGTGGTGGTGCTTTCTGTTGTTGTGGTCTCAGTTGTTGTGCTTTCTGGTGTTGTGGTACCTGTTGTGGTTCCTGTGGTGGTGCTTTCTATTGGTGTGGTCTCAGTTGTTGTGCTTTCTGGTGTTGTGGTACCTGTGGTGGTGCTTTCTAATGGTGTGGTCTCAGTGGTTGTGCTTTCTGGTGTTGTGGTACCTGTGGTAGTGCTTTCTGTTGGTGTGGTCTCAGTTGTTGTGCTTTCTGGTGTTGTAGTTCCTGTGGTGGTGCTTTCCGCTGTTGTGGTCTCATTCGTTGTGCTTTCTGGTGTTGTGGTGCCTGTGGTGGTGCTTTCCGCTGTTGTGGTGCCTGTGGTGGTGCTTTCTGCTGTTGTGGTCTCAGTTGTTGTGCTTTCTGCTGTTGTGGTCTCAGTTGTTGTGCTTTCTGGTGTTGTAGTTCCTGTGGTGGTGCTTTCCGCTGTTGTGGTCTCAGTCGTTGTGCTTTCTGGTGTTGTGGTGCCTGTGGTGGTGCTTTCTGCTGTTGTGGTCTCAGTTGTTGTGCTTTCTGGTGTTGTGGTGCCTGTGGTGGTGCTTTCTGTTGGTGTGGTCTCAGTTGTTGTGCTATCTGGTGTTGTGGTGCCTGTGGTGGTGCTTTCTGTTGGTGTGGTCTCAGTTGTTGTGCTAACTGGTGTTGTGGTGCCTGTGGTGGTGCTATCTGTTTTTGTGGTCTCAGTTGTTGTGCTTTCTGGTGTTGTGGTACCTGTGGTGGTGCTTTCTGTTGTTGTGGTCTCAGTTGTTGTGCTTTCTGGTGTTGTGGTACCTGTGGTGGTGCTTTCTACTGTTGTGGTCTCAGTTGTTGTGCTTTCTGGTGTTGTGGTACCTGTTGTGGTTTCTGTGGTGGTGCTTTCTATTGGTGTGGTCTCAGTTGTTGTGCTTTCTGGTGTTGTGGTACCTGTGGTGGTGCTTTCTGTTGTTGTGGTCTCAGTTGTTGTGCTTTCTGGTGTTGTGGTACCTGTTGTGGTACCTGTGGTGGTGCTTTCTGTTGGTGTGGTCTCAGTTGTTGTGCTTTCTGGTGTTGTAGTTCCTGTGGTGGTGCTTTCTGTTGTCGTGGTCTCAGTTGTTGTGCTTTCTGGTTTTGTGGTACCTGGGGTGGTGCTTTCTGTTGTCGTGGTCTCGGTTGTTGTGCTTTCTGGTTTTGTGGTACCTGGGGTGGTGCTTTCTGTTGTCGTGGTCTCGGTTGTTGTGCTTTCTGGTGTTGTGGTACCTGCGGTGGTGCTTTCTGCTGTTGTGGTCTCAGTTGTTGTGCTTTCTGCTGTTGTGGTGCCTGTGGTGGTGCTTTCTGCTGTTGTGGTCTCAGTTGTTGTGCTTTCTGCTGTTGTGGTCTCAGTTGTTGTGCTTTCTGGTGTTGTGGTGCCTGTGGTGGTACTTTCTGTTGTTGTGGTCTCAGTTGTTGTTCTTTCTGGTGTTGTGGTACCTGTGGTGGTGCTTTCTGTTGTTGTGGTCTCAGTTGTTGTGCTTTCTGGTGTTGTGGTACCTGTGGTGGTGCTTTCTATTGTTGTGGTCTCAGTTGTTGTGCTTTCTGGTGTTGTGGTACCTGTTGTGGTTCCTGTGGTGGTGCTTTCTATTGGTGTGGTCTTAGTTGTTGTGCTTTCTGGTGTTGTGGTACCTGTGGTGGTGCTTTCTGTTGTTGTGGTCTCAGTTGTTGTGCTTTCTGGTGTTGTGGTACCTTTTGTGGTACCTGTGGTGGTGCTTTCTAATGGTGTGGTCTCAGTGGTTGTGCTTTCTGGTGTTGTGGTACCTGTGGTGGTGCTTTCTGTTGGTGTGGTCTCAGTTGTTGTGCTTTCTGGTGTTGTAGTTCCTGTGGTGGTGCTTTCTGTTGTCGTGGTCTCAGTTTTTGTGCTTTCTGGTTTTGTGGTACCTGGGGTGGTGCTTTCTGTTGTTGTAGTCTCGGTTGTTGTGCTTTCTGGTGTTGTGGTACCTGCGGTGGTGCTTTCTGTTGTTGTGGTCTCGGTTGTTGTGCTTTCTGGTGTTGTGGTACCTGCGGTGGTGCTTTCTGTTGTTGTGGTCTCGGTTGTTGTGCTTTCTGGTGTTGTGGTACCTGTGGTGGTGCGTTCTGTTGTTGTGGTCTCAGTTGTTGTGCTATCTGGTGTTGTGGTGCCTGTGGTGGTGCTTTCTGGTGTTGTGGTACCTGTGGTGGTGCGTTCTGTTGTTGTGGTCTCAGTTGTTGTGCTATCTGGTGTTGTGGTGCCTGTGGTGGTGCTTTCTGCTGTTGTGGTCTCAGTTGTTGTGCTTTCTGCTGTTGTGGTGCCTGTGGTGGTGCTTTCTGCTGTTGTGGTCTCAGTTGTTGTGCTTTCTGCTGTTGTGGTGCCTGTGGTGGTGCTTTCTGCTGTTGTGGTCTCAGTTGTTGTGCTTTCTGCTGTTGTGGTGCCTGTGGTGGTGCTTTCTGCTGTTGTGGTCTCAGTTGTTGTGCTTTCTGCTGTTGTGGTGCCTGTGGTGGTGCTTTCTGCTGTTGTGGTCTCAGTTGTTGTGCTTTCTGCTGTTGTGGTGCCTGTGGTGGTGCTTTCTGCTATTGTGGTCTCAGTCGTTGTGCTTTCTGGTGTTGTGGTGCCTGTGGTGGTGCTTTCCGCTGTTGTGGTCTCAGTTGTTGTGCTTTCTGGTGTTGTGGTGCCTGTGGTGGTGCTTTCCGCTGTTGTGGTCTCAGTTGTTGTGCTTTCTGCTGTTGTGGTGCCTGTGGTGGTGCTTTCTGCTGTTGTGGTCTCAGTCGTTGTGCTTTCTGGTGTTGTGGTGCCTGTGGTGGTGCTTTCTGCTGTTGTGGTCTCAGTCGTTGTGCTTTCTGGTGTTGTGGTGCCTGTGGTGGTGCTTTCCGCTGTTGTGGTCTCAGTTGTTGTGCTTTCTGGTGTTGTGGTGCCTGTGGTGGTGCTATTCGCTGTTGTGGTCTCAGTTGTTGTGCTTTCTGGTGTTGTGGTGCTTTCCGCTGTTGTGGTCTCAGTTGTTGTGCTTTCTGGCGTTGTGGTGCCTGTGGTGGTGCTTTCCGCTGTTGTGGTCTCAGTTGTTGTGCTTTCTGGTGTTGTGGTGCCTGTGGTGGTGCTTTCCGCTGTTGTGGTCTCAGTTGTTGTGCTTTCTGGTGTTGTGGTGCCTGTGGTGGTGCTTTCCGCTGTTGTGGACTCAGTCGTTGTGCTTTCTGGTGTTGTGGTGCCTGTGGTGGTGCTTTCCGCTGTTGTGGTCTCAGTCGTTATGATTTCTGGTGTTGTGGTACCTGTGGTGGTGCTTTCCGCTGTTGTGGTCTCAGTCGTTATGATTTCTGGTGTTGGAGTACCAGTGGTAGTACTATCTGTTGTTGTAGTATCCGTTATGGTGCTGTCTGCTGTTATTGTGGTCCCTGCTGTTGTACTTTCTAGAGTGGTGGTACCGGAGGTGGTACTTTCTGTTGTCATAATGACCATTGCTGTTGTTGTGGTCTCTGTTGTAATACCTTCTGGAGTCGTGTTGCCAGTGGTTGTACTTTCTGTTTTGGTGGTCTCCGTTGTGGTGCTTTCTGGAGTCGTGGTGCTTCCTGTTATTAAATAACAGTAAAACATTTACCAAACTTTGTTTATAACTTTCAATATACAAAATGCAGCTCATTGTGCTTAACAAGAAATAAAAAACTACAAACAAAAATAAAGACATATCACATTGACATTCAACTTCACACAGTAATTAAAAATGATATCAACATGCTAAATTAATATTTTAAAAAGACGTGTTGATTATTTATTTATTTTTTTATATGAAAGTGCGAAGCCTTTCTAATTTAAATTGGTTAACAGTTCAAAATTTTGGGGGTTTAGTGGCTAAAAGGAGCACCACAGAGTCACTTAGGCTTTATTGTATAGTTTGCAAAAAGACAGGCACTGGAAGATTTGAAACTATGATTTGGAACACATTAACATAAAAGTCAATTTTTTTGCTGAACTGGCAACCAATGTAATTGTATTAAAACCATTAATATGGTCTCTCCTTCTTAATTTCATTAGTAATTTGACTGCTTCATTTTGTATAAATTATAGCTTAGGAATAAGACAGTGTACATAGCATTAAAATAATCACAATGAGCAAAAATAATAAATAAAATGTTTATCACTTGATTAATATGAGATTTAAAAAAAAGAAAATCATAGTCCATAATTGCACCTAGGTTTCTTACTTCTAGTTTTGAGGAAAAGCATACAGTACTTAATATTTCATTGATACATTGTCACCTATTTTAATAAATAATTACTTTTCTCCCAATATATGCCTTGAACCCATTTAGAATATTACCGGAGAGACCAATTTCTAGTCTGTTAAGCAAAATTAAACAATCACGTGCCAAATGATGCACATAGGTCTAAGAGGATTAAGACTAATGCATTGCTCACATTGGTAATTTATAGCAAATCATTTACCTTAAATTACTTTAGCTATTTAAAAATTATATGTTAGAAATTGGTCTGTGAATATTACAGAGAAAACAATGAAGTTTTTTCCCCATAAGTGTCGGCTTTACATCTGTACATTTTAAAGCATTGAAGAAACTTCCTGCCATTTAAACAACATATTTTAGGTGTAGGGTCAAGTTAGGAAATTCACTGGGACACAGTTTGCAAAAGATTATTTTTATTAGCTCTCTTGAACACTTCCAGTTTTGTGCTGTAGATATATATTCTTGATCTTCTATACAAATTTTATCGGTATTATGTACACAGAATACTTAATTTATTATTATTATTATTATTATTATTGGTGTTATTATTAGGATTATTATTAAATAGCAAAACCTTCACAAATTGTTATATAAGGATGATTTAACAAATTGTAAGATTAATTGTTTAAAATAAAAGATAATTGAAAAAAACACTCTGGGATTGTTACCATTTTCATTAGTACATTTTTTTAATAAAATAATTGTCTTTCAGAGTGCACTGTTTTTTATATAAAGTACCTCAATGTTATTCATTAGAATATCATGATGACCTGACCGGAGAGTTTATTCTTCCACTGCATTTTATTAGATATGGATCTTATTTTAAGTTTCTCTGGAGCCAACATTGTATAGAATTAATTTTAAGAAGACATTAAAACTAATTATGGCTTGTGTTAATTTCTGTTGTTCTCTCAGTTGTGGTGCTTTCTGCTGTTGTGGTACCAGTGGTGATGCTGTCTGTTGTTGTGGTGCCTGTGGTGGTGCTTTCTGTTGTGCTCTCAGTTGTTGTGCTTTCTGGTGTTGAGGTGCCTGTGGTGGTGCTTTCTGCTGTTGTGGTCTCAGTTGTTGTGCTATCTGGTGTTGTGGTGCCTGTGGTGGTGCTTTCTGTTGTTGTGCTCTCAGTTGTTGTGCTTTCTGGTGTTGTGGTGCCTGTGGTGGTGCTTTCTGTTGTTGTGGTCTCAGTTGTTGTGCTTTCTCGTGTTGTGGTGCCTGTGGTGGTGCTTTCTGTTGTTGTGGTCTCAGTTGTTGTGCTTTCTGGTGTTGTGGTGCCTGTGGTGGTGCTTTCTGTTGTTGTGGTCTCAGTTGTTGTGCTATCTGGTGTTGTGGTGCCTGTGGTGGTGCTTTCTGATGTTGTGGTCTCAGTTGTTGTGCTTTCTGCTGTTGTGGTGCCTGTGGTGGTGCTTTCTGCTGTTGTGGTCTCAGTTGTTGTGCTTTCTGCTGTTGTGGTCTCAGTTGTTGTGCTTTCTGGTGTTGTAGTTCCTGTGATGGTGCTTTCCGCTGTTGTGGTCTCAGTCGTTGTGCTTTCTGGTGTTGTGGTGCCTGTGGTGGTGCTTTCCGCTGTTGTGGTGCCTGTGGTGGTGCTTTCTGCTGTTGTGGTCTCAGTTGTTGTGCTTTCTGCTGTTGTGGTCTCAGTTGTTGTGCTTTCTGGTGTTGTGGTCTCAGTTGTTGTGGTGCCTGTGGTGGTGCTTTCTGTTGTTGTGGTCTCAGTTGTTGTGCTTTCTGGTGTTGTGGTGCCTGTGGTGGTACTTTCCGCTGTTGTGGTCTCAGTTGTTGTGCTTTCTGGTGTTGTGGTTCCTGTGGTGGTGCTTTCCGCTGTTGTGGTCTCAGTTGTTGTGCTTTCTGGTGTTGTGGTGCCTGTGGTGGTGCTATCCGCTGTTGTGGTCTCAGTTCTTGTGCTTTCTGGTGTTGTGGTGCTTTCCGCTGTTGTGGTCTCAGTTGTTGTGGTGCCTGTGGTGGTGCTTTCTGTTGTTGTGGTCTCAGTTGTTGTGCTTTCTGGTGTTGTGGTGCCTGTGGTGGTGCTTTCCGCTGTTGTGGTCTCAGTTGTTGTGCTTTCTGGTGTTGTGGTTCCTGTGGTGGTGCTTTCCGCTGTTGTGGTCTCAGTCGTTGTGCTTTCTGGTGTTGTGGTGCCTGTGGTGGTGCTTTCCGCTGTTGTGGTCTCAGTTGTTGTGCTTTCTGCTGTTGTGGTGCCTGTGGTGGTACTTTCTGTTGTTGTGGTCTCAGTTGTTCTGCTTTCTGGTGTTGTGGTACCTGTTGTGGTACCTGTGGTGGTGCTTTCTAATGGTGTGGTCTCAGTGGTTGTGCTTTCCGGTGTTGTGGTACCTGTGGTGGTGCTTTCTGTTGTTGTGGTCTCAGTTGTTGTGCTTTCTGGTGTTGTGGTACCTGTTGTGGTTCCTGTGGTGGTGCTTTCTATTGGTGTGGTCTCAGTTGTTGTGCTTTCTTGTGTTGTGGTGCCTGTGGTGGTGCTTTCCGCTGTTGTGGTCTCAGTTGTTGTGCTTTCTGGTGTTGTGGTGCCTATGGTGGTGCTTTCCGCTGTTGTGGTCTCAGTTGTTGTGCTTTCTGGTGTTGTGGTGCCTGTGGTGGTGCTATCCGCTGTTGTGGTCTCAGTTGTTGTGCTTTCTGGTGTTGTGGTGCTTTCCGCTGTTGTGGTCTCAGTTGTTGTACTTTCTGGCGTTGTGGTGCCTGTGGTGGTGCTTTCCGCTGTTGTGGTCTCAGTCGTTGTGCTTTCTGGTGTTGTGGTGCCTGTGGTGGTGCTTTCCGCTGTTGTGGTCTCAGTTATTGTGCTTTCTGCTGTTGTGGTACCTGTGGTGGTGCTTTCTAATGGTGTGGTCTCAGTGGTTGTGCTTTCCGGTGTTGTGGTATCTGTGGTGGTGCTTTCTGTTGTTGTGGTCTCAGTTGTTGTGCTTTCTGGTGTTGTGGTACCTGTTGTAGTTCCTGTGGTGGTGCTTTCTGTTGTCGTGGTCTCAGTTGTTGTGCTTTCTGGTTTTGTGGTACCTGGGGTGGTGCTTTCTGTTGTTGTGGTCTCGGTTGTTGTGCTTTCTGGTGTTGTGGTACCTGCGGTGGTGCTTTCTGTTGTTGTGGTCTCGGTTGTTGTGCTTTCTGGTGTTGTGGTACCTGCGGTGGTGCTTTCTGTTGTTGTTGTCTCGGTTGTTGTGCTTTCTGGTGTTGTGGTACCTGTGGTGGTGCGTTCTGTTGTTGTGGTCTCAGTTGTTGTGCTATCTGGTGTTGTGGTGCCTGTGGTGGTGCTTTCTGGTGTTGTGGTACCTGTGGTGGTGCGTTCTGTTGTTGTGGTCTCAGTTGTTGTGCTATCTGGTGTTGTGGTGCCTGTGGTGGTGCTTTCTGCTGTTGTGGTCTCAGTTGTTGTGCTTTCTGCTGTTTTGGTGCCTGTGGTGGTGCTTTCTGCTGTTGTGGTCTCAGTTGTTGTGCTTTCTGCTGTTGTGGTGCCTGTGGTGGTGCTTTCTGCTGTTGTGGTCTCAGTTGTTGTGCTTTCTGCTGTTGTGGTGCCTGTGGTGGTGCTTTCTGCTGTTGTGGTCTCAGTCGTTGTGCTTTCTGGTGTTGTGGTGCCTGTGGTGGTGCTTTCCGCTGTTGTGGTCTCAGTTGTTGTGCTTTCTGGTGTTGTGGTGCCTGTGGTGGTGCTATCCGCTGTTGTGGTCTCAGTTGTTGTGCTTTCTGGTGTTGTGGTGCTTTCCGCTGTTGTGGTCTCAGTTGTTGTGCTTTCTGGCGTTGTGGTGCCTGTGGTGGTGCTTTCCGCTGTTGTGGTCTCAGTTGTTGTGCTTTCTGGTGTTGTGGTGCCTGTGGTGGTGCTTTCCGCTGTTGTGGTCTCAGTCGTTGTGCTTTCTGGTGTTGTGGTGCCTGTGGTGGTGCTTTCCGCTGTTGTGGTCTCAGTCGTTATGATTTCTGGTGTTGTGGTACCTGTGGTGGTACTTTCCGCTGTTGTGGTCTCAGTCGTTATGATTTCTGGTGTTGGAGTACCAGTGGTAGTACTATCTGTTGTTGTAGTATCCGTTATGGTGCTGTCTGCTGTTATTGTGGTCCCTGCTGTTGTACTTTCTAGAGTGGTGGTACCGGAGGTGGTACTTTCTGTTGTCATAATGACCATTGTGGTGCTTTCTGTTGTTGTGGTCTCTGTTGTAATACCTTCTGGAGTCGTGTTGCCAGTGGTTGTACTTTCTGTTTTGGTGGTCTCCGTTGTGGTGCTTTCTGGAGTCGTGGTGCTTCCTGTTATTAAATAACAGTAAAACATTTACCAAACTTTGTTTATAACTTTCAATATACAAAATGCAGCTCATTGTGCTTAACAAGAAATAAAAAACTACAAACAAAAATAAAGACATATCACATTGACATTCAACTTCACACAGTAATTAAAAATGATATCAACATGCTAAATTAATATTTTAAAAAGACGTGTTGATTATTTATTTATTTTTTTATATGAAAGTGCGAAGCCTTTCTAATTTAAATTGGTTAACAGTTCAAAATTTTGGGGGTTTAGTGGCTAAAAGGAGCACCACAGAGTCACTTAGGCTTTATTGTATAGTTTGCAAAAAGACAGGCACTGGAAGATTTGAAACTATGATTTGGAACACATTAACATAAAAGTCAATTTTTTTGCTGAACTGGCAACCAATGTAATTGTATTAAAACCATTAATATGGTCTCTCCTTCTTAATTTCATTAGTAATTTGACTGCTTCATTTTGTATAAATTATAGCTTAGGAATAAGACAGTGTACATAGCATTAAAATAATCACAATGAGCAAAAATAATAAATAAAATGTTTATCACTTGATTAATATGAGATTTAAAAAAAAGAAAATCATAGTCCATAATTGCACCTAGGTTTCTTACTTCTAGTTTTGAGGAAAAGCATACAGTACTTAATATTTCATTGATACATTGTCACCTATTTTAATAAATAATTACTTTTCTCCCAATATATGCCTTGAACCCATTTAGAATATTACCGGAGAGACCAATTTCTAGTCTGTTAAGCAAAATTAAACAATCACGTGCCAAATGATGCACATAGGTCTAAGAGGATTAAGACTAATGCATTGCTCACATTGGTAATTTATAGCAAATCATTTACCTTAAATTACTTTAGCTATTTAAAAATTATATGTTAGAAATTGGTCTGTGAATATTACAGAGAAAACAATGAAGTTTTTTCCCCATAAGTGTCGGCTTTACATCTGTACATTTTAAAGCATTGAAGAAACTTCCTGCCATTTAAACAACATATTTTAGGTGTAGGGTCAAGTTAGGAAATTCACTGGGACACAGTTTGCAAAAGATTATTTTTATTAGCTCTCTTGAACACTTCCAGTTTTGTGCTGTAGATATATATTCTTGATCTTCTATACAAATTTTATCGGTATTATGTACACAGAATACTTAATTTATTATTATTATTATTATTATTATTAGTGTTATTATTAGTATTATTATTAAATAGCAAAACCTTCACAAATTGTTATATAAGGATGATTTAACAAATTGTAAGATTAATTGTTTAAAATAAAAGATAATTGAAAAAAACACTCTGGGATTGTTACCATTTTCATTAGTACATTTTTTTAATAAAATAATTGTCTTTCAGAGTGCACTGTTTTTTATATAAAGTACCTCAATGTTATTCATTAGAATATCATGATGACCTGACCGGAGAGTTTATTCTTCCACTGCATTTTATTAGATATGGATCTTATTTTAAGTTTCTCTGGAGCCAACATTGTATAGAATTAATTTTAAGAAGACATTAAAACTAATTATGGCTTGTGTTAATTTCTGTTGTTCTCTCAGTTGTGGTGCTTTCTGCTGTTGTGGTACCAGTGGTGATGCTGTCTGTTGTTGTGGTGCCTGTGGTGGTGCTTTCTGTTGTGCTCTCAGTTGTTGTGCTTTCTGGTGTTGAGGTGCCTGTGGTGGTGCTTTCTGCTGTTGTGGTCTCAGTTGTTGTGCTATCTGGTGTTGTGGTGCCTGTGGTGGTGCTTTCTGTTGTTGTGCTCTCAGTTGTTGTGCTTTCTGGTGTTGTGGTGCCTGTGGTGGTGCTTTCTGTTGTTGTGGTCTCAGTTGTTGTGCTTTCTCGTGTTGTGGTGCCTGTGGTGGTGCTTTCTGTTGTTGTGGTCTCAGTTGTTGTGCTTTCTGGTGTTGTGGTGCCTGTGGTGGTGCTTTCTGTTGTTGTGGTCTCAGTTGTTGTGCTATCTGGTGTTGTGGTGCCTGTGGTGGTGCTTTCTGATGTTGTGGTCTCAGTTGTTGTGCTTTCTGCTGTTGTGGTGCCTGTGGTGGTGCTTTCTGCTGTTGTGGTCTCAGTTGTTGTGCTTTCTGCTGTTGTGGTCTCAGTTGTTGTGCTTTCTGGTGTTGTAGTTCCTGTGATGGTGCTTTCCGCTGTTGTGGTCTCAGTCGTTGTGCTTTCTGGTGTTGTGGTGCCTGTGGTGGTGCTTTCCGCTGTTGTGGTGCCTGTGGTGGTGCTTTCTGCTGTTGTGGTCTCAGTTGTTGTGCTTTCTGCTGTTGTGGTCTCAGTTGTTGTGCTTTCTGGTGTTGTGGTCTCAGTTGTTGTGGTGCCTGTGGTGGTGCTTTCTGTTGTTGTGGTCTCAGTTGTTGTGCTTTCTGGTGTTGTGGTGCCTGTGGTGGTACTTTCCGCTGTTGTGGTCTCAGTTGTTGTGCTTTCTGGTGTTGTGGTTCCTGTGGTGGTGCTTTCCGCTGTTGTGGTCTCAGTTGTTGTGCTTTCTGGTGTTGTGGTGCCTGTGGTGGTGCTATCCGCTGTTGTGGTCTCAGTTCTTGTGCTTTCTGGTGTTGTGGTGCTTTCCGCTGTTGTGGTCTCAGTTGTTGTGGTGCCTGTGGTGGTGCTTTCTGTTGTTGTGGTCTCAGTTGTTGTGCTTTCTGGTGTTGTGGTGCCTGTGGTGGTGCTTTCCGCTGTTGTGGTCTCAGTTGTTGTGCTTTCTGGTGTTGTGGTTCCTGTGGTGGTGCTTTCCGCTGTTGTGGTCTCAGTCGTTGTGCTTTCTGGTGTTGTGGTGCCTGTGGTGGTGCTTTCCGCTGTTGTGGTCTCAGTTGTTGTGCTTTCTGCTGTTGTGGTGCCTGTGGTGGTACTTTCTGTTGTTGTGGTCTCAGTTGTTCTGCTTTCTGGTGTTGTGGTACCTGTTGTGGTACCTGTGGTGGTGCTTTCTAATGGTGTGGTCTCAGTGGTTGTGCTTTCCGGTGTTGTGGTACCTGTGGTGGTGCTTTCTGTTGTTGTGGTCTCAGTTGTTGTGCTTTCTGGTGTTGTGGTACCTGTTGTGGTTCCTGTGGTGGTGCTTTCTATTGGTGTGGTCTCAGTTGTTGTGCTTTCTTGTGTTGTGGTGCCTGTGGTGGTGCTTTCCGCTGTTGTGGTCTCAGTTGTTGTGCTTTCTGGTGTTGTGGTGCCTATGGTGGTGCTTTCCGCTGTTGTGGTCTCAGTTGTTGTGCTTTCTGGTGTTGTGGTGCCTGTGGTGGTGCTATCCGCTGTTGTGGTCTCAGTTGTTGTGCTTTCTGGTGTTGTGGTGCTTTCCGCTGTTGTGGTCTCAGTTGTTGTACTTTCTGGCGTTGTGGTGCCTGTGGTGGTGCTTTCCGCTGTTGTGGTCTCAGTCGTTGTGCTTTCTGGTGTTGTGGTGCCTGTGGTGGTGCTTTCCGCTGTTGTGGTCTCAGTTATTGTGCTTTCTGCTGTTGTGGTACCTGTGGTGGTGCTTTCTAATGGTGTGGTCTCAGTGGTTGTGCTTTCCGGTGTTGTGGTATCTGTGGTGGTGCTTTCTGTTGTTGTGGTCTCAGTTGTTGTGCTTTCTGGTGTTGTGGTACCTGTTGTGGTTCCTGTGGTGGTGCTTTCTATTGGTGTGGTCTCAGTTGTTGTGCTTTCTGGTGTTGTGGTACCTGTGGTGGTGCTTTCTAATGGTGTGGTCTCAGTGGTTGTGCTTTCTGGTGTTGTGGTACCTGTGGTAGTGCTTTCTGTTGGTGTGGTCTCAGTTGTTGTGCTTTCTGGTGTTGTAGTTCCTGTGGTGGTGCTTTCCGCTGTTGTGGTCTCAGTCGTTGTGCTTTCTGGTGTTGTGGTGCCTGTGGTGGTGCTTTCCGCTGTTGTGGTGCCTGTGGTGGTGCTTTCTGCTGTTGTGGTCTCAGTTGTTGTGCTTTCTGCTGTTGTGGTCTCAGTTGTTGTGCTTTCTGGTGTTGTAGTTCCTGTGGTGGTGCTTTCCGCTGTTGTGGTCTCAGTCGTTGTGCTTTCTGGTGTTGTGGTGCCTGTGGTGGTGCTTTCTGCTGTTGTGGTCTCAGTTGTTGTGCTTTCTGGTGTTGTGGTGCCTGTGGTGGTGCTTTCTGTTGGTGTGGTCTCAGTTGTTGTGCTATCTGGTGTTGTGGTGCCTGTGGTGGTGCTTTCTGTTGGTGTGGTCTCAGTTGTTGTGCTAACTGGTGTTGTGGTGCCTGTGGTGGTGCTATCTGTTGTTGTGGTCTCAGTTGTTGTGCTTTCTGGTGTTGTGGTACCTGTGGTGGTGCTTTCTGTTGTTGTGGTCTCAGTTGTTGTGCTTTCTGGTGTTGTGGTACCTGTTGTGGTTCCTGTGGTGGTGCTTTCTATTGGTGTGGTCTCAGTTGTTGTGCTTTCTGGTGTTGTGGTACCTGTGGTGGTGCTTTCTGTTGTTGTGGTCTCAGTTGTTGTGCTTTCTGGTGTTGTGGTACCTGTTGTGGTACCTGTGGTGGTGCTTTCTGTTGGTGTGGTCTCAGTTGTTGTGCTTTCTGGTGTTGTAGTTCCTGTGGTGGTGCTTTCTGTTGTCGTGGTCTCAGTTGTTGTGCTTTCTGGTTTTGTGGTACCTGGGGTGGTGCTTTCTGTTGTCGTGGTCTCGGTTGTTGTGCTTTCTGGTGTTGTGGTACCTGCGGTGGTGCTTTCTGTTGTTGTGGTCTCGGTTGTTGTGCTTTCTGCTGTTGTGGTGCCTGTGGTGGTGCTTTCTGCTGTTGTGGTCTCAGTTGTTGTGCTTTCTGCTGTTGTGGTCTCAGTTGTTGTGCTTTCTGGTGTTGTGGTGCCTGTGGTGGTACTTTCTGTTGTTGTGGTCTCAGTTGTTGTTCTTTCTGGTGTTGTGGTACCTGTGGTGGTGCTTTCTGTTGTTGTGGTCTCAGTTGTTGTGCTTTCTGGTGTTGTGGTACCTGTGGTGGTGCTTTCTATTGTTGTGGTCTCAGTTGTTGTGCTTTCTGGTGTTGTGGTACCTGTTGTGGTTCCTGTGGTGGTGCTTTCTATTGGTGTGGTCTTAGTTGTTGTGCTTTCTGGTGTTGTGGTACCTGTGGTGGTGCTTTCTGTTGTTGTGGTCTCAGTTGTTGTGCTTTCTGGTGTTGTGGTACCTTTTGTGGTACCTGTGGTGGTGCTTTCTAATGGTGTGGTCTCAGTGGTTGTGCTTTCTGGTGTTGTGGTACCTGTGGTGGTGCTTTCTGTTGGTGTGGTCTCAGTTGTTGTGCTTTCTGGTGTTGTAGTTCCTGTGGTGGTGCTTTCTGTTGTCGTGGTCTCAGTTTTTGTGCTTTCTGGTTTTGTGGTACCTGGGGTGGTGCTTTCTGTTGTTGTAGTCTCGGTTGTTGTGCTTTCTGGTGTTGTGGTACCTGCGGTGGTGCTTTCTGTTGTTGTGGTCTCGGTTGTTGTGCTTTCTGGTGTTGTGGTACCTGCGGTGGTGCTTTCTGTTGTTGTGGTCTCGGTTGTTGTGCTTTCTGGTGTTGTGGTACCTGTGGTGGTGCGTTCTGTTGTTGTGGTCTCAGTTGTTGTGCTATCTGGTGTTGTGGTGCCTATGGTGGTGCTTTCTGGTGTTGTGGTACCTGTGGTGGTGCGTTCTGTTGTTGTGGTCTCAGTTGTTGTGCTATCTGGTGTTGTGGTGCCTGTGGTGGTGCTTTCTGCTGTTGTGGTCTCAGTTGTTGTGCTTTCTGCTGTTGTGGTGCCTGTGGTGGTGCTTTCTGCTGTTGTGGTCTCAGTTGTTGTGCTTTCTGCTGTTGTGGTGCCTGAGGTGGTGCTTTCTGCTGTTGTGGTCTCAGTTGTTGTGCTTTCTGCTGTTGTGGTGCCTGTGGTGGTGCTTTCTGCTGTTGTGGTCTCAGTCGTTGTGCTTTCTGGTGTTGTGGTGCCTGTGGTGGTGCTTTCCGCTGTTGTGGTCTCAGTTGTTGTGCTTTCTGGTGTTGTGGTGCCTGTGGTGGTGCTATTCGCTGTTGTGGTCTCAGTTGTTGTGCTTTCTGGTGTTGTGGTGCTTTCCGCTGTTGTGGTCTCAGTTGTTGTGCTTTCTGGCGTTGTGGTGCCTGTGGTGGTGCTTTCCGCTGTTGTGGTCTCAGTTGTTGTGCTTTCTGGTGTTGTGGTGCCTGTGGTGGTGCTTTCCGCTGTTGTGGTCTCAGTTGTTGTGCTTTCTGGTGTTGTGGTGCCTGTGGTGGTGCTTTCCGCTGTTGTGGACTCAGTCGTTGTGCTTTCTGGTGTTGTGGTGCCTGTGGTGGTGCTTTCCGCTGTTGTGGTCTCAGTCGTTATGATTTCTGGTGTTGTGGTACCTGTGGTGGTGCTTTCCGCTGTTGTGGTCTCAGTCGTTATGATTTCTGGTGTTGGAGTACCAGTGGTAGTACTATCTGTTGTTGTAGTATCCGTTATGGTGCTGTCTGCTGTTATTGTGGTCCCTGCTGTTGTACTTTCTAGAGTGGTGGTACCGGAGGTGGTACTTTCTGTTGTCATAATGACCATTGTGGTGCTTTCTGTTGTTGTGGTCTCTGTTGTAATACCTTCTGGAGTCGTGTTGCCAGTGGTTGTACTTTCTGTTTTGGTGGTCTCCGTTGTGGTGCTTTCTGGAGTCGTGGTGCTTCCTGTTATTAAATAACAGTAAAACATTTACCAAACTTTGTTTATAACTTTCAATATACAAAATGCAGCTCATTGTGCTTAACAAGAAATAAAAAACTACAAACAAAAATAAAGACATATCACATTGACATTCAACTTCACACAGTAATTAAAAATGATATCAACATGCTAAATTAATATTTTAAAAAGACGTGTTGATTATTTTTTTTATTTTTTTATATGAAAGTGCGAAGCCTTTCTATTTTAAATTGGTTAACAGTTCAAAATTTTGGGGGTTTAGTGGCTAAAAGGAGCACCACAGAGTCACTTAGGCTTTATTGTATAGTTTGCAAAAAGACAGGCACTGGAAGATTTGAAACTATGATTTGGAACACATTAACATAAAAGTCAATTTTTTTGCTGAACTGGCAACCAATGTAATTGTATTAAAACCATTAATATGGTCTCTCCTTCTTAATTTCATTAGTAATTTGACTGCTTCATTTTGTATAAATTATAGCTTAGGAATAAGACAGTGTACATAGCATTAAAATAATCACAATGAGCAAAAATAATAAATAAAATGTTTATCACTTGATTAATATGAGATTTAAAAAAAAGAAAATCATAGTCCATAATTGCACCTAGGTTTCTTACTTCTAGTTTTGAGGAAAAGCATACAGTACTTAATATTTCATTGATACATTGTCACCTATTTTAATAAATAATTACTTTTCTCCCAATATATGCCTTGAACCCATTTAGAATATTACCGGAGAGACCAATTTCTAGTCTGTTAAGCAAAATTAAACAATCAAGTGCCAAATGATGCACATAGGTCTAAGAGGATTAAGACTAATGCATTGCTCACATTGGTAATTTATCGCAAATCATTTACCTTAAATTACTTTAGCTATTTAAAAATTATATGTTAGAAATTGGTCTGTGAATATTACAGAGAAAACAATGAAGTTTTTTCCCCATGAGTGTCGGCTTTACATCTGTACATTTTAAAGCATTGAAGAAACTTCCTGCCATTTAAACAACATATTTTAGGTGTAGGGTCAAGTTAGGAAATTCACTGGGACACAGTTTGCAAAAGATTATTTTTATTAGCTCTCTTGAACACTTCCAGTTTTGTGCTGTAGATATATATTCTTGATCTTCTATACAAATTTTATCGGTATTATGTACACAGAATACTTAATTTATTATTATTATTATTATTATTATTATTAGTGTTATTTTTAGTATTATTATTAAATAGCAAAACCTTCACAAATTGTTATATAAGGATGATTTAACAAATTGTAAGATTAATTGTTTAAAATAAAAGATAATTGAAAAAACACTCTGGGATTGTTACCATTTTCATTAGTACATTTTTTTAATAAAATAATTGTCTTTCAGAGTGCACTGTTTTTTATATAAAGTACCTCAATGTTATTCATTAGAATATCATGATGACCTGACCGGAGAGTTTATTCTTCCACTGCATTTTATTAGATATGGATCTTATTTTAAGTTTCTCTGGAGCCAACATTGTATAGAATTAATTTTAAGAAGACATTAAAACTAATTATGGCTTGTGTTAATTTCTGTTGTTCTCTCAGTTGTGGTGCTTTCTGCTGTTGTGGTACCAGTGGTGATGCTGTCTGTTGTTGTGGTGCCTGTGGTGGTGCTTTCTGTTGTTGTGCTCTCAGTTGTTGTGCTTTCTGGTGTTGAGGTGCCTGTGGTGGTGCTTTCTGCTGTTGTGGTCTCAGTTGTTGTGCTATCTGGTGTTGTGGTGCCTGTGGTGGTGCTTTCTGTTGATGTGCTCTCAGTTGTTGTGCTTTCTGGTGTTGTGGTGCCTGTGGTGGTGCTTTCTGTTGTTGAGGTCTCAGTTGTTGTGCTTTCTCGTGTTGTGGTGCCTGTGGTGGTGCTTTCTGTTGTTGTGGTCTCAGTTGTTGTGCTTTCTGGTGTTGTGGTGCCTGTGGTGGTGCTTTCTGTTGTTGTGCTCTCAGTTGTTGTGCTATCTGGTGTTGTGGTGCCTGTGGTGGTGCTTTCTGATGTTGTGGTCTCAGTTGTTGTGCTTTCTGCTGTTGTGGTGCCTGTGTTGGTGCTTTCTGCTGTTGTGGTCTCAGTTGTTGTGCTTTCTGCTGTTGTGGTCTCAGTTGTTGTGCTTTCTGGTGTTGTGGTGCCTGTGGTGGTGCTTTCTGCTGTTGTGGTCTCAGTTGTTGTGCTTTCTGGTGTTGTGGTGCCTGTGGTGGTGCTTTCTGTTGGTGTGGTCTCAGTTGTTGTGCTATCTGGTGTTGTGGTGCCTGTGGTGGTGCTTTCTGTTGGTGTGGTCTCAGTTGTTGTGCTAACTGGTGTTGTGGTGCCTGTGGTGGTGCTTTCTGTTGTTGTGGTCTCAGTTGTTGTGCTTTCTGGTGTTGTGGTACCTGTGGTGGTGCTTTCTGTTGTTGTGGTCTCAGTTGTTGTGCTTTCTGGTGTTGTGGTACCTGTGGTGGTGCTTTCTACTGTTGTGGTCTCAGTTGTTGTGCTTTCTGGTGTTGTGGTACCTGTGGTGGTGCTTTCTACTGTTGTGGTCTCAGTTGTTGTGCTTTCTGGTGTTGTGGTACCTGTTGTGGTTCCTGTGGTGGTGCTTTCTATTGGTGTGGTCTCAGTTGTTGTGCTTTCTGGTGTTGTGGTACCTGTGGTGGTGCTTTCTGTTGTTGTGGTCTCAGTTGTTGTGCTTTCTGGTGTTGTGGTACCTGTTGTGGTACCTGTGGTGGTGCTTTCTAATGGTGTGGTCTCAGTGGTTGTGCTTTCTGGTGTTGTGGTACCTGTGGTGGTGCTTTCTGTTGGTGTGGTCTCAGTTGTTGTGCTTTCTGATGTTGTAGTTCCTGTGGTGGTGCTTTCTGTTGTCGTGGTCTCAGTTGTTGTGCTTTCTGGTTTTGTGGTACCTGGGGTGGTGCTTTCTGTTGTTGTGGTCTCGGTTATTGTGCTTTCTGGTGTTGTGGTACCTGCGGTGGTGCTTTCTGTTGTTGTGGTCTCGGTTGTTGTGCTTTCTGGTGTTGTGGTGCCTGCGGTGGTGCTTTCTGTTGTTGTGGTCTCAGTTGTTGTGCTATCTGGTGTTGTGGTGCCTGTGGTGGTGCTTTCTGTTGTTGTGGTCTCAGTTGTTGTGCTATCTGGTGTTGTGGTGCCTGTGGTGGTGCTTTCTGATGTTGTGGTCTCAGTTGTTGTGCTTTCTGCTGTTTTGGTGCCTGTGGTGGTGCTTTCTGCTGTTGTGGTCTCAGTTGTTGTGCTTTCTGCTGTTGTGGTGCCTGTGGTGGTGATTTCTGCTGTTGTGGTCTCAGTTGTTGTGCTTTCTGCTGTTGTGGTGCCTGTGGTGGTGCTTTCTGCTGTTGTGGTCTCAGTTGTTGTGCTAACTGGTGTTGTGGTGCCTGTGGTGGTGCTTTCTGTTGTTGTGGTCTCAGTTGTTGTTCTTTCTGGTGTTGTGGTACCTGTGGTGGTGCTTTCTGTTGTTGTGGTCTCAGTTGTTGTGCTTTCTGGTGTTGTGGTACCTGTGGTGGTGCTTTCTGTTGTTGTGGTCTCGGTTGTTGTGCTTTCTGGTGTTGTGGTACCTGCGGTGGTGCTTTCTGTTGTTGTGGTCTCGGTTGTTGTGCTTTCTGGTGTTGTGGTACCTGCGGTGGTGCTTTCTGTTGTTGTGGTCTCGGTTGTTGTGCTTTCTGGTGTTGTGGTACCTGTGGTGGTGCGTTCTATTGTTGTGGTCTCAGTTGTTGTGCTTTCTGCTGTTGTGGTCTCAGTTGTGGTGCTTTCTGGTGTTGTGGTGCCTGTGGTGGTGCTTTCTGCTGTTGTGGTCTCAGTTGTTGTGCTTTCTGGTGTTGTGGTGCCTGTGGTGGTGCTTTCTGCTGTTGTGGTCTCAGTTGTTGTGCTTTCTGGTGTTGTGGTGCCTGTGGTGGTGCTTTCTGTTGGTGTGGTCTCAGTTGTTGTGCTATCTGGTGTTGTGGTGCCTGTGGTGGTGCTTTCTGTTGGAGTGGTCTCAGTTGTTGTGCTAACTGGTGTTGTGGTGCCTGTGGTGGTGCTTTCTGTTGTTGTGCTTTCTGGTGTTGTGGTACCTGTGGTGGTGCTTTCTGTTGTTGTGGTCTCAGTTGTTGTGCTTTCTGGTGTTGTGGTACCTGTGGTGGTGCTTTCTATTGTTGTGGTCTCAGTTGTTGTGCTTTCTGGTGTTGTGGTACCTGTGGTGGTGCTTTCTGTTGTTGTGGTCTCAGTTGTTGTGCTTTCTGGTGTTGTGGTACCTGTGGTGGTAATTTCTGTTGGTGTGGTCTCAGTTGTTGTTCTTTCTGGTGTTGTGGTTCCTGTGGTGGTGCTTTCTGTTGTCGTGGTCTCAGTTGTTGTGCTTTCTGGTTTTGTGGTACCTGGGGTGGTGCTTTCTGTTGTTGTGGTCTCGGTTGTTGTGCTTTCTGGTGTTGTGGTACCTGCGGTGGTGCTTTCTGTTGTTGTGGTCTCGGTTGTTGTGCTTTCTGGTGTTGTGGTACCTGCGGTGGTGCTTTCTGCTGTTGTGGTCTTGGTTGTTGTGCTTTCTGGTGTTGTGGTAGCTGCTGTGGTGCTTTCTGTTGTTGTGGTCTCGGTTGTTGTGCTTTCTGGTGTTGTGGTACCTGCGGTGGTGCTTTCTCTTGTTGTGGTATCGGTTGTTGTGCTTTCTGGTGTTGTGGTACCTGTGGTGGTGCTTTCTGTTGTTGTGGCCTCAGTTGTTGTGCTTTCTGGTGTTGTGGTACCTGTTGTGGTACCTGTGGTGGTGCTTTCTAATGGTGTGGTCTCAGTGGTTGTGCTTTCTGGTGTTGTGGTACCTGTGGTGGTGCTTTCTGTTGGTGTGGTCTCAGTTGTTGTGCTTTCTGATGTTGTAGTTCCTGTGGTGGTGCTTTCTGTTGTCGTGGTCTCAGTTGTTGTGCTTTCTGGTTTTGTGGTACCTGGGGTGGTGCTTTCTGTTGTTGTGGTCTCGGTTATTGTGCTTTCTGGTGTTGTGGTACCTGTGGTGGTGCTTTCTGTTGTTGTGGTCTCGGTTGTTGTGCTTTCTGGTGTTGTGGTGCCTGCGGTGGTGCTTTCTGTTGTTGTGGTCTCAGTTGTTGTGCTATCTGGTGTTGTGGTGCCTGTGGTGGTGCTTTCTGTTGTTGTGGTCTCAGTTGTTGTGCTATCTGGTGTTGTGGTGCCTGTGGTGGTGCTTTCTGATGTTGTGGTCTCAGTTGTTGTGCTTTCTGCTGTTTTGGTGCCTGTGGTGGTGCTTTCTGCTGTTGTGGTCTCAGTTGTTGTGCTTTCTGCTGTTGTGGTGCCTGTGGTGGTGATTTCTGCTGTTGTGGTCTCAGTTGTTGTGCTTTCTGCTGTTGTGGTGCCTGTGGTGGTGCTTTCTGCTGTTGTGGTCTCAGTTGTTGTGCTAACTGGTCTTGTGGTGCCTGTGGTGGTGCTTTCTGTTGTTGTGGTCTCAGTTGTTGTTCTTTCTGGTGTTGTGGTACCTGTGGTGGTGCTTTCTGTTGTTGTGGTCTCAGTTGTTGTGCTTTCTGGTGTTGTGGTACCTGTGGTGGTGCTTTCTATTGTTGTGGTCTCAGTTGTTGTGCTTTCTGGTGTTGTGGTACCTGTTGTGGTACCTGTGGTGGTGCTTTCTAATGGTGTGGTCTCAGTGGTTGTGCTTTCTGGTGTTGTGGTACCTGTGGTGGTGCTTTCTGTTGGTGTGGTATCAGTTGTTGTGCTTTCTGGTGTTGTAGTTCCTGTGGTGGTGCTTTCCGTTGTCGTGGTCTCAGTTGTTGTGCTTTCTGGGTTTGTGGTACCTGGGGTGGTGCTTTCTGTTGTTGTGGTCTCGGTTGTTGTGCTTTCTGGTGTTGTGGTACCTGCGGTGGTGCTTTCTGTTGTTGTGGTCTCGGTTGTTGTGCTTTCTGGTGTTGTGGTACCTGCGGTGGTGCTTTCTGTTGTTGTGGTCTCGGTTGTTGTGCTTTCTGGTGTTGTGGTACCTGTGGTGGTGCGTTCTATTGTTGTGGTCTCAGTTGTTGTGCTTTCTGCTGTTGTGGTCTCAGTTGTGGTGCTTTCTGGTGTTGTGGTGCCTGTGGTGGTGCTTTCTGCTGTTGTGGTCTCAGTTGTTGTGCTTTCTGGTGTTGTGGTGCCTGTGGTGGTGCTTTCTGCTGTTGTGGTCTCAGTTGTTGTGCTTTCTGGTGTTGTGGTGCCTGTGGTGGTGCTTTCTGTTGGTGTGGTCTCAGTTGTTGTGCTATCTGGTGTTGTGGTGCCTGTGGTGGTGCTTTCTGTTGGAGTGGTCTCAGTTGTTGTGCTAACTGGTGTTGTGGTGCCTGTGGTGGTGCTTTCTGTTGTTGTGCTTTCTGGTGTTGTGGTACCTGTGGTGGTGCTTTCTATTGTTGTGGTCTCAGTTGTTGTGCTTTCTGGTGTTGTGGTACCTGTGGTGGTGCTTTCTGTTGTTGTGGTCTCAGTTGTTGTGCTTTCTGGTGTTGTGGTACCTGTGGTGGTAATTTCTGTTGGTGTGGTCTCAGTTGTTGTTCTTTCTGGTGTTGTGGTTCCTGTGGTGGTGCTTTCTGTTGTCGTGGTCTCAGTTGTTGTGCTTTCTGGTTTTGTGGTACCTGGGGTGGTGCTTTCTGTTGTTGTGGTCTCGGTTGTTGTGCTTTCTGGTGTTGTGGTACCTGCGGTGGTGCTTTCTGTTGTTGTGGTCTCGGTTGTTGTGCTTTCTGGTGTTGTGGTACCTGCGGTGGTGCTTTCTGCTGTTGTGGTCTTGGTTGTTGTGCTTTCTGGTGTTGTGGTAGCTGCTGTGGTGCTTTCTGTTGTTGTGGTCTCGGTTGTTGTGCTTTCTGGTGTTGTGGTACCTGCGGTGGTGCTTTCTCTTGTTGTGGTATCGGTTGTTGTGCTTTCTGGTGTTGTGGTACCTGTGGTGGTGCTTTCTGTTGTTGTGGCCTCAGTTGTTGTGCTTTCTGGTGTTGTGGTACCTGTTGTGGTACCTGTGGTGGTGCTTTCTATTGTTGTGGTCTCAGTTGTTGTGCTTTCTGGTGTTGTGGTTCCTGTGGTGGTGCTTTCTGTTGTTGTGGTCTCAGTTGTTGTGCTTTCTGGTGTTGTGGTTCCTGTGGTGGTGCTTTCTATTGTTGTGCTTTCTGGTGTTGTGGTACCTGTGGTGGTGTGTTCTGTTGTTGTTGTCTCAGTTTTTGTGCTTTCTGGTGTTGTGGTACCTGTGGTGGTGCTTTCTGTTGTTGTGGTCTCAGTTGTTGTGCTTTCTGTTGTTGTGGTACCTGTGGTGGTGATTTCTATTGTTGTGGTCTCAGTTGTTGTGCTTTCTGGTGTTGTGGTACCTGTGGTGGTGCTTTCTGTTGTTGTGGTCTCAGTTGTTGTGCTTTCTGGTGTTGTGGTACCTGTGGTGGTGCTTTCTGTTGTTGTGGTCTCAGTTGCTGTGCTTTCTGGCGTTGTGGTACCTGTGGTGGTGCTTTCTACTGTTGTTGTCTCAGTTGTTGTGCTTTCTGGCATTGTGGTACCTGTGGTGGTGCTTTCTGTTGTTGTGGTCTCAGTTGTTGTGCTTTCTGGCGTTGTGGTACCTGAGGTGGTGCTTTCTAGTGTTGTGGTCTCGGTTGTTGTGCTTTCTGGTGTTGTGGTACCTGGGGTGGTGCTTTCTGTTGTTGTGGTCTCGGTTGTTGTGCTTTCTGGTGTTGTGGTACCTGCGGTGGTGCTTTCTGTTGTTGTGGCCTCGGTTGTTGTGCTTTCTGGTTTTGTGGTACCTGCGGTGGTACCTGTGATGGTGCTTTCTATTGTTGTGGTATCAGTTGTTGTGCTTTCTGGCGTTGTGGTACCTGCGGTGGTGCTTTCTGTTGTTGTGGTCTCGGTTGTTGTGCTTTCTGGTGTTGTGGTACCTGTGGTGGTGCTTTCTATTGTTGTGGTCTCAGTTGTTGTGCTTTCTGGTGTTGTGGTACCTGTGGTGGTGCTTTCTGTTGTTGTGGTCTCAGTTGTTGTGCTTTCTGGAGTTGTGGTACCTGTGGTGGTGCTTTCTGTTGTTGTGGTATCAGTTGTTGTGCTTTCTGGCGTTGTGGTACCTGAGGTGGTGCTTTCTAGTGTTGTGGTATCGGTTGTTGTGCTTTCTGGTGTTGTGGTACCTGTGGTGGTGCTTTCTGTTGTTGTGGTCTCAGTTGTTGTGCTTTCTTGTATTGTGGTACCTTTGGTGGTGCTCTCTGTTGTTGTGGTCTCAGTTGTTGTGCTTTCTGGTGTTGTGGTACCTGTGGTGGTGCTTTCTGTTGTTGTGGTCTCAGTTGTTGTGGTTTCTGGCGTTGTGGTACCTGTGGTGGTGCTTTCTGTTGTTGTGGTCTCAGTTGTTGTGCTTTCTGTTGTTGTGCTTTCTGGTGTTGTGATTCCTGTTGTGGTACCTGTGGTGGTGCTTTCTATTGTTGTGGTCTCAGTTGTTGTGCTTTCTGGTGTTGTGGTACCTGTGGTGGTGCTTTCTGTTGTTGTGGTCTCAGTTGTTGTGCTTTCTTGTATTGTGGTACCTTTGGTGGTGCTTTCTGTTGTTGTGGTCTCAGTTGTTGTGCTTTCTGGTGTTGTGGTACCTGTGGTGGTGATTTCTGTTGTTGTGGTCTCAGTTGTTGTGCTTTCTGGCGTTGTGGTACCTGTGGTGGTGCTTTCTGTTGTTGTGGTCTCAGTTGTTGTGCTTTCTGGCATTGTAGTCTCAGTTGTTGTGCTTTCTGGCATTGTGGTACCTGTGGTGGTGCTTTCTGTTGTTGTGGTCTCGGTTGTTGTGCTTTCTGGTGTTGTGGTACCTGTGGTGGTGCTTTCTATTGTTGTGGTCTCAGTTGTTGTGCTTTCTGGTGTTGTGGTCTCGGTTGTTGTGCTTTCTGTTGTTGTGGTACCTGCGGTGGTGCTCTCTGTTGTTGTGGTCTCAGTTGTTGTGCTTTCTGGTGTTGTGGTACCTGGGGTACTGCTTTCTGTTGTTGTGCTTTCTGGTGTTGTGATTCCTGTCGTGGTACCTGTGGTGGTGCTTTCTGTTGTTGTGGTCTCAGTTGTTGTGCTTTCTGGTGTTGTGGTACCTGTGGTGGTGCTTTCTGTTGTTGTGGTCTCAGTTGTTGTGCTTTCTTGTATTGTGGTACCTTTGGTGGTGATTTCTGTTGTTGTGGTCTCAGTTGTTGTGCTTTCTGGCGTTGTGGTACCTGTGGTGGTGCTTTCTGTTGTTGTGGTCTCAGTTGTTGTGCTTTCTGGCGTTGTAGTCTCAGTTGTTGTGCTTTCTGTTGTTGTGGTCTCAGTTGTTGTGCTTTCTGGCGTTGTAGTCTCAGTTGTTGTGCTTTCTGGCATTGTGGTACCTGTGGTGGTGCTTTCTATTGTTGTGGTCTCAGTTGTTGTGCTTTCTGGCGTTGTGTTCTCAGTAGTTGTGCTTTCTGGCGTTGTGGTACCTGTGGTGGTGCTTTCTGTTGTTGTGGTCTCAGTTGTTGTGCTTTCTGTTGTTGTGGTCTCAGTTGTTGTGCTTTCTGGCGTTGTGGTACCTGTGGTGGTGCTTTCTGTTGTTGTGGTATCAGTTGTTGTGCTTTCTGGCGTTGTGGTACCTGAGGTGGTGCTTTCTAGTGTTGTGCTCTCGGTTGTTGTGCTTTCTGGTGTTGTGGTACCTGCGGTGGTGCTTTCTGTTGTTGCGGTCTCGGATGTTGTGCTTTCTGGTGTTGTGGTACCTGCGGTTGTGCTTTCTGTTGTTGTGGCCTCGGTTGTTGTGCTTTCTGGTGTTGTGGTACCTGTGGAGATACCTGTGGTGGTGCTTTCTATTGTTGTGGACTCAGTTGTTGTGATTTCTGGCGTTGTGGTACCTGTGGTGGTGCTTTCTATTGTTGTGGTCTCAGTTGTTGTGCTTTCTGGTGTTGTGGTCTCGGTTGTTGTGCTTTCTGGTGTTGTGGTACCTGCGGTGGTGCTCTCTGTTGTTGTGGTCTCAGTTGTTGTGCTTTCTGGTGTTGTGGTACCTGGGGTGCTGCTTTCTGTTGTTGTGGTCTCAGTTGTTGTGCTTTCTGGTGTTGTGATTCCTGTTGTGGTACCTGTGATGGTGCTTTCTATTGTTGTGGTCTCAGTTGTTGTGCTTTCTGGTGTTGTGGTGCCTGTGGTGGTGCTTTCTGTTGTTGTGGTCTCAGTTGTTGTGCTTTCTTGTATTGTGGTACCTTTGGTGGTGCTTTCTGTTGTTGTGGTCTCAGTTGTTGTGCTTTCTGGCGTTGTGGTACCTGTGGTGGTGCTTTCTAGTGTTGTGGTCTCAGTTGTTGTGCTTTCTGGCGTTGTGGTCTCAGTTGTTGTGCTTTCTGGCGTTGTGGTCTCAGTTGTTGTGCTTTCTAGTGTTGTGGTCTCAGTTGTTGTGCTTTCTGGTGTTGTGGTACCTGTGGTGGTGCTTTCTGTTGTTGTGGTCTCAGTTGTTGTGCTTTCTGGCATTGTGTTCTCAGTTGTTGTGCTTTCTGGCATTGTGGTACCTGTGGTGGTGCTTTGTAGTGTTGTGGTCTCAGTTGTTGTGCTTTCTGTTGTTGTGGTACCTGTGGTGCTGCTTTCTGTTGTTGTGGTCTCAGTTGTTTTGCTTTCTGGCGTTGTGGTACCTGTGGTGGTGCTTTCTGTTGTTGTGGTCTCAGTTGTTGTGCTTTCTGGCGTTGTGGTACCTGTAGTGGTGCTTTCTATTGTTGTGGTCTCAGTTGTTGTGCTTTCTGGTGTTGTGGTACCTGTGGTGGTGCTTTCTGTTGTTGTGGTCTCAGTTGTTGTGCTTTCTTGTATTGTGGTACCTTTGGTGGTGCTTTCTGTTGTTGTGGTCTCAGTTGTTGTGCTTTCTGGTGTTGTGGTACCTGTGGTGGTGATTTCTGTTGTTGTGGTCTCAGTTGTTGTGCTTTCTGGCGTTGTGGTACCTGTGGTGGTGCTTTCTGTTGTTGTGGTCTCAGTTGTTGTGCTTTCTGGCGTTGTAGTCTCAGTTGTTGTGCTTTCTGGCATTGTGGTACCTGTGGTGGTGCTTTCTGTTGTTGTGGTCTCGGTTGTTGTGCTTTCTGGTGTTGTGGTACCTGTGGTGGTGCTTTCTATTGTTGTGGTCTCAGTTGTTGTGCTTTCTGGTGTTGTGGTCTCGGTTGTTGTGCTTTCTGTTGTTGTGGTACCTGCGGTGGTGCTCTCTGTTGTTGTGGTCTCAGTTGTTGTGCTTTCTGGTGTTGTGGTACCTGGGGTACTGCTTTCTGTTGTTGTGCTTTCTGGTGTTGTGATTCCTGTTGTGGTACCTGTGGTGGTGCTTTCTGTTGTTGTGGCCTCAGTTGTTGTGCTTTCTGGTGTTGTGGTACCTGTGGTGGTGCTTTCTGTTGTTGTGGTCTCAGTTGTTGTGCTTTCTTGTATTGTGGTACCTTTGGTGGTGATTTCTGTTGTTGTGGTCTCAGTTGTTGTGCTTTCTGGCGTTGTGGTACCTGTGGTGGTGCTTTCTGTTGTTGTGGTCTCAGTTGTTGTGCTTTCTGGCGTTGTAGTCTCAGTTGTTGTGCTTTCTGTTGTTGTGGTCTCAGTTGTTGTGCTTTCTGGCGTTGTAGTCTCAGTTGTTGTGCTTTCTGGCATTGTGGTACCTGTGGTGGTGCTTTCTATTGTTGTGGTCTCAGTTGTTGTGCTTTCTGGCGTTGTGTTCTCAGTTGTTGTGCTTTCTGGCGTTGTGGTACCTGTGGTGGTGCTTTCTGTTGTTGTGGTATCAGTTGTTGTGCTTTCTGGCGTTGTGTTCTCAGTTGTTGTGCTTTCTGGCGTTGTGGTACCTGTGGTGGTGCTTTCTGTTGTTGTGGTCTCAGTTGTTGTGCTTTCTGTTGTTGTGGTCTCAGTTGTTGTGCTTTCTGGCGTTGTGGTACCTGTGGTGGTGCTTTCTGTTGTTGTGGTATCAGTTGTTGTGCTTTCTGGCGTTGTGGTACCTGAGGTGGTGCTTTCTAGTGTTGTGCTCTCGGTTGTTGTGCTTTCTGGTGTTGTGGTACCTGCGGTGGTGCTTTCTGTTGTTGTGGTCTCAGATGTTGTGCTTTCTGGTGTTGTGGTACCTGCGGTTGTGCTTTCTGTTGTTGTGGCCTCGGTTGTTGTGCTTTCTGGTGTTGTGGTACCTGTGGAGATACCTGTAGTGGTGCTTTCTATTGTTGTGGACTCAGTTGTTGTGATTTCTGGCGTTGTGGTACCTGTGGTGGTGCTTTCTATTGTTGTGGTCTCAGTTGTTGTGCTTTCTGGTGTTGTGGTGCCTGTGGTGGTGCTTTCTGTTGTTGTGGTCTCAGTTGTTGTGCTTTCTTGTATTGTGGTACCTTTGGTGGTGCTTTCTGTTGTTGTGGTCTCAGTTGTTGTGCTTTCTGGCGTTGTGGTACCTGTGGTGGTGCTTTCTAGTGTTGTGGTCTCAGTTGTTGTGCTTTCTGGCGTTGTGGTCTCAGTTGTTGTGCTTTCTGGCATTGTGGTACCTGTGGTGGTGCTTTCTAGTGTTGTGGTCTCAGTTGTTGTGCTTTCTGGTGTTGTGGTACCTGTGGTGGTGCTTTCTGTTGTTGTGGTCTCAGTTGTTGTGCTTTCTGGCATTGTGTTCTCAGTTGTTGTGCTTTCTGGCATTGTGGTACCTGTGGTGGTGCTTTCTAGTGTTGTGGTCTCAGTTGTTGTGCTTTCTGTTGTTGTGGTACCTGTGGTGCTGCTTTCTGTTGTTGTGGTCTCAGTTGTTGTGCTTTCTGGCGTTGTGGTACCTGTGGTGGTGCTTTCTGTTGTTGTGGTCTCAGTTGTTGTGCTTTCTGGCGTTGTGGTACCTGTGGTGGTGCTTTCTATTGTTGTGGTCTCAGTGGTTGTGCTTTCTGGCGTTGTTGTATCTTTTGTGGTGCTTTCTGTTTTTGTGGTCTCAGTTGTTGTGCTTTCTGGCGTTGTGGTACCTGTGGTGGTGCTTTCTATTGTTGTGGTGTCAGATGTTGTGCTTTCTGGTGTTGTCGTACTTGTGGTGGTGCTTTCTGTTGTTGTGGTCTCAGTTGTTGTGCTTTCTGGCGTTGTCATACCTGTGGTGGTGCTTTCTGTTGTTGTGCTTTCTGGTGTTGTGGTACCTGTGGTGGTGCTTTCTCTTGTTGTTGTCTCAGTTGTTGTGCTTTCTGGCATTGTGGTACCTGTTGTGGTGCTTTCTGTTGTTGTAGTCTCAGTTGTTGTGCTTTCTGGCGTTGTGGTACCTGTGGTGGTGCTTTCTGTTGTTGTGGTATCAGTTGTTGTGCTTTCTGACGTTGTGGTACCTGTGGTGGTGCTTTCTGTTGTTGTGGTCTCAGTTGTTGTGCTTTCTGGCATTGTGGTACCTGTTGTGGTGCTTTCTGTTGTTGTGGTCTCAGTTGTTGTGCTTTCTAGTGTTGTGGTACCTGTGGTGGTGCTTTCTGTTGTTGTGCTTTCTGGTGTTGTGGTACCTGTGGTGGTGCTTTCTGTTGTTGTGGTCTCAGTTTTTGTGCTTTCTGGTGTTGTGGTACCTGTTGTGGTACCTGTGGTGGTGCTTTCTGTTGTTGTGGTCTCAGTTGTTGTGCTTTCTAGCATTGTGGTACCTGTGGTGGTGCTTTCTGTTGTTGTAGTCTCAGTTGTTGTGCTTTCTGGCGTTGTGGTACCTGTGGTGGTGCTTTCTGTTGTTGTGGTATCAGTTGTTGTGCTTTCTGGCGTTGTGGTACCTGTGGTGGTGCTTTCTGTTGTTGTGGCCTCAGTTGTTGTGCTTTCTGGTGTTGTTGTACCTGTGGTGGTGCTTTCTGTTGTTGTGGTCTCAGTTGTTGTGCTTTCTAGTGTTGTGGTACCTGTGGTGGTGCTTTCTGTTGTTGTGCTTTCTGGTGTTGTGGTACCTGTGGTGGTGCTTTCTGTTGTTGTGGTCTCAGTTGTTGTGATTTCTGGTGTTGTGGTACCTGTGGTGGTGCTTTCTGTTGTTGTGGTATCAGTTGTTGTGCTTTCTGGCGTTGTGGTACCTGTGGTGGTGCTTTCTGTTGTTGTGGTCTCAGTTGTTTTGCTTTCTGGTGTTGTTGTACCTGTGGTGGTGCTTTCTGTTGTTGTGGTCTCAGTTGTTGTGCTTTCTAGTGTTGTGGTACCTGTGGTGGTGCTTTCTGTTGTTGTGCTTTCTGATGTTGTGGTACCTGTGGTGGTGCTTTCTGTTGTTGTGATCTTAGTTGTTGTACTTTCTGGTGTTGTGGTACCTGTGGTGGTGGTTTCTGTTGTTGTGGTCTCAGTTGTTGTGCTTTCTGGCGTTGTAATACCTGTGGTGGTGCTTTCTGTTGTTGTGGTATCAGTTGTTGTGCTTTCTGGCATTGTGGTACCTGTGGTGGTGCTTTCTGTTGTTGTGGTGTCAGTTGTTGTGCTTTCTGGCATTGTGGTACCTGTGGTGGTGCTTTCTGTTGTTGTGGTCTCAGCTGTGGTGCTTTCTAGTGTTGTGGTACCTGTGGTGGTGCTTTCTGTTGTTGTGGTCTCAGTTTTTGTGCTTTCTGGTGTTGTGGTACCTGTTGTGGTACCTGTGGTGGTGCTTTCTGTTGTTGTGGTCTCAGTTGTTGTGCTTTCTGGTGTTGTGGTACTTGTGGTGGTGCTTTCTGTTCTTGTGGTCTCGGTTGTTGTGCTTTCTGGTGTTGTGGTACCTGTGGTGGTGCTTTCTGTTGTTGTGGTCTCAGTTGTTGTGCTTTCTAGTGTTGTGGTACCTGTGGTGGTGCTTTCTGTTGTTGTGGTCTCAGTTGTTGTGCTTTCTAGCATTGTGGTACCTGTGGTGGTGCTTTCTGTTGTTGTAGTCTCAGTTGTTGTGCTTTCTGGCGTTGTGGTACCTGTGGTGGTGCTTTCTGTTGTTGTGGCCTCAGTTGTTGTGCTTTCTGGTGTTGTTGTACCTGTGGTGGTGCTTTCTGTTGTTGTGGTCTCAGTTGTTGTGCTTTCTAGTGTTGTGGTACCTGTGGTGGTGCTTTCTGTTGTTGTGCTTTCTGGTGTTGTGGTACCTGTGGTGGTGCTTTCTGTTGTTGTGGTCTCAGTTGTTGTGATTTCTGGTGTTGTGGTACCTGTGGTGGTGCTTTCTGTTGTTGTGGTATCAGTTGTTGTGCTTTCTGGCGTTGTGGTACCTGTGGTGGTGCTTTCTGTTGTTGTGGTCTCAGTTGTTTTGCTTTCTGGTGTTGTTGTACCTGTGGTGGTGCTTTCTGTTGTTGTGGTCTCAGTTGTTGTGCTTTCTAGTGTTGTGGTACCTGTGGTGGTGCTTTCTGTTGTTGTGCTTTCTGATGTTGTGGTACCTGTGGTGGTGCTTTCTGTTGTTGTGATCTTAGTTGTTGTACTTTCTGGTGTTGTGGTACCTGTGGTGGTGGTTTCTGTTGTTGTGGTCTCAGTTGTTGTGCTTTCTGGCGTTGTAATACCTGTGGTGGTGCTTTCTGTTGTTGTGGTATCAGTTGTTGTGCTTTCTGGCATTGTGGTACCTGTGGTGGTGCTTTCTGTTGTTGTGGTGTCAGTTGTTGTGCTTTCTGGCATTGTGGTACCTGTGGTGGTGCTTTCTGTTGTTGTGGTCTCAGCTGTGGTGCTTTCTAGTGTTGTGGTACCTGTGGTGGTGCTTTCTGTTGTTGTGGTCTCAGTTTTTGTGCTTTCTGGTGTTGTGGTACCTGTTGTGGTACCTGTGGTGGTGCTTTCTGTTGTTGTGGTCTCAGTTGTTGTGCTTTCTGGTGTTGTGGTACTTGTGGTGGTGCTTTCTGTTCTTGTGGTCTCGGTTGTTGTGCTTTCTGGTGTTGTGGTACCCGTGGTGGTGCTTTCTGTTGTTGTGGTCTCGGTTGTTGTGCTTTCTGGTGTTGTGGTACCTGTTGTGGTACCTGTGGTGATGCTTTCTATTGGTGTGGTCTCAGTTGTTGTGCTTTCTGGTGTTGTGGTACCTGTTGTGGTGCTTTCTGTTGTTGTGGTCTCAGCTGTTGTGCTTTCTAGTGTTGTGGTACCTGTGGTGGTGCTTTCTGTTGTTGTGGTCTCAGTTTTTGTGCTTTCTGGTGTTGTGGTACCTGTTGTGGTACCTGTGGTGGTGCTTTCTGTTGTTGTGGTCTCAGTTGTTGAGCTTTCTGGTGTTGTGGTACTTGTGGTGGTGCTTTCTGTTCTTGTGGTCTCGGTTGTTGTGCTTTCTGGTGTTGTGGTACCCGTGGTGGTGCTTTCTGTTGTTGTGGTCTCGGTTGTTGTGCTTTCTGGTGTTGTGGTACCTGTTGTGGTACCTGTGGTGATGCTTTCTATTGGTGTGGTCTCAGTTGTTGTGCTTTCTGGTGTTGTGGTACCTGTGGTGGTACTTTCTGTTGTTGTGGTCTCAGTTGTTGTGCTTTCTGGTGTTGTGGTACCAGTGGTGGTGCTTTCTGTTGTTGTGCTCTCAGTTGTTGTGCTTTCTGGTGTTGTGGTACCTGTGGTGGTGCTTTCTATTGTTGTGGTCTCAGTTGTTGTGCTTTCTTGTGTTGTGGTACCTGTGTTGGTGCTTTCTATTGTTGTGGTCTCAGTTGTTGTGCTTTCTAGTGTTGTGGTACCTGTGGTGGTGCTTTCTGTTGTTGTGCTTTCTGGTGTTGTGGTACCTGTGGTGGTGCTTTCTGTTGTTGTGGTCTCAGTTGTTGTGATTTCTGGTGTTGTGGTACCTGTGGTGGTGCTTTCTGTTGTTGTGGTATCAGTTGTTGTGCTTTCTGGCGTTGTGGTACCTGTGGTGCTGCTTTCTGTTGTTGTGGTCTCAGTTGTTGTGCTTTCTGGTGTTGTTGTACCTGTGGTGGTGCTTTCTGATGTTGTGGTGCTTTCTAGTGTTGTGGTACCTGTGGTGGTGCTTTCTGTTGTTGTGCTTTCTGGTGTTGTGGTACCTGTGGTGGTGCTTTCTGTTGTTGTGATCTTAGTTGTTGTACTTTCTGGTGTTGTGGTACCTGTGGTGGTGGTTTCTGTTGTTGTGGTCTCAGTTGTTGTGCTTTCTGGCGTTGTAATACCTGTGGTGGTGCTTTCTGTTGTTGTGGTATCATTTGTTGTGCTTTCTGGCATTGTGGTACCTGTGGTGGTGCTTTCTGTTGTTGTGGTCTCAGTTGTTGTGCTTTCTGGCATTGTGGTACCTGTGGTGGTGCTTTCTGTTGTTGTGCTTTCTGGTGTTGTGGTACCTGTGGTGGTGCTTTCTGTTGTTGTGGTCTCAGTTTTTGTGCTTTCTGGTGTTGTGGTACCTGTTGTGGTACCTGTGGTGGTGCTTTCTGTTGTTGTGGTCTCAGTGGTTGTGCTTTCTGGTGTTGTGGTACTTGTGGTGGTGCTTTCTGTTCTTGTGGTCTCGGTTGTTGTGCTTTCTGGTGTTGTGGTACCCGTGGTGGTGCTTTCTGTTGTTGTGGTCTCGGTTGTTGTGCTTTCTTGTGTTGTGGTACCTGTTGTGGTACCTGTGGTGATGCTTTCTATTGGTGTGGTCTCAGTTGTTGTGCTTTCTGGTGTTGTGGTACCTGTGGTGGTACTTTCTGTTGTTGTGGTCTCAGTTGTTGTGCTTTCTGGTGCTGTGGTACCTGTGGTGGTGCTTTCTATTGTTGTGTTCTCAGTTGTTGTGCTTTCTGGTGTTGTGGTACCTGTGATTGTTGTGGTCTCAGTTGTTGTGCTTTCTGGTGTTGTGGTACCAGTGGTGGTGCTTTCTGTTGTTGTGCTCTCAGTTGTTGTGCTTTCTGGTGTTGTGGTACCTGTGGTGGTGCTTTCTATTGTTGTGGTCTCAGTTGTTGTGCTTTCTGGTGTTGTGGTACCTGTGTTGGTGCTTTCTATTGTTGTGGTCTCAGTTGTTGTGCTTTCTGGTGTTGTGGTACCAGTGGTGGTGCTTTCTGTTGTTGTCGTCTCAGTTGTTGTGCTTTCTGGTGTTGTGGTACTTGTGGTGGTGCTTTCTGTTGTTGTGGTCTCAGTTGTTGTGCTTTCTGGTGTTGTGGTAACTGTGGTGGTACTTTCTGTTGTTGTGGTCTCTATTGTTGTGCCAGGGGTGGTCATATTTTTTGTTGTGGTTTTCGTTGTTGTACTTTCTGGAGTGGTGGTAGCACTGGTTGTACTTTCTGTCACTGTGGTGCTTTCTGGAGCTGTGGTACTGGTGGTGGTACTTTCTGTTGTTGTGGTCTCGGTTTTTGTCCTGGGGGTGGTACTCTCTATTATTGTGGTCTCTGGTGTTGTACTTTCTGAAGTTGTTGTGCCAGCGGTTGTACTTTCTGTCATTGTGTTGCTTTCTGGAGTTGTGGTATCGATTGTGGTGCTTTCTGTTGTTGTGGTCTCTGTGGTAGTACGTTCTGGAGTGGTGGTGCCTTCTGTTGGTGTGATCACAGTTGTGGTGCTCGTGGTGCTACTTTCTGTTGTTGTGTTCTCCGTTGTAGTAATTTCTGGAGTAGTGGTGCCAATGGTTGTGCCAGTGGTCTCTGTGGTAGTATTTTCTGGATTGGTGGTACCCTCTTTTGTTGTGATATCAGTGTTGATGCCTGTGGTGGTACTTTCTGTTGTGGTCTCCGTTGTTGTACTCTCTAAAGTGGTTGTGCCGGTGATTGTACTTTTTGTCATTGTGGTGCTTTCTGCAGTAGTGGTGCCAATGGTCTTACTTTCTGCCATTGTGGTCTCTGTTGTTGCACTTTCTGGAGTTGTGGTGATAGTAGTGGTGCTTTCTGATGTAGTGGTATCTTTGGTAGTACTTCCTGGAGTGGTCGTGCCAGAGGTTGTACTTTCTGTTGTTATGGTGCCGGTAGAGGTGCTATCTGTTGTTGTAGTCTGTGTTGTTGATCTTTCGGGAGTTGTGGCGCTGCTGCTTATTATTGTGGTCTCCTTTGTGGATCTTTCTGGAGTTATGGTGCTGCGGTTTGTTGTTGTGGGCTCGGTGGTAGTACTTTCTGCATTACCAGTGGCCATGATTGTTGTTTCTATTAATGTGGTTTTTATGTTTGAGGTTGTTTCTATCAAGATAGTAGTATAGGAAATGCCGTTGTTCCCAATATCTGAAAAAAAAAAAAAAAATTAAACAAGATACATTTATATATAAACAGTGGTGACCAAAATTATTAGAACATTAGTATTTTCCCAGCTAAAAAATGGTTTTAAGTCAGTTAGTTATATATTTTGCTGTAGTGTGACAATAGGAAATAATATCACTTTACATTTTCAAACATTCATTTTGCCATTAATTGTAATAATCCAGTGAGATTCTTGTACAAGGAGTCTGACAACATCCAGAGCTCCACACAAAGATCTGGGGCCTCATTTATAAAGTGTGCATATGCTCAGATTTGATCGTAGAGTGTGCATACACTTAAATCCACGCCAGCGCTCATATTTATAAAAACGATCTTTGACGTGGAAAAGTGCTTAGCGTCACGTCAGGGTCTGAGCAGACGTACGCACTTTTTATTGTCGGAGTATTGCAGGTTTTTTAAAATATAAGCTGTTCTTGCAGCTCGCTATTCTAAATTATGATGATTAGTAATATTTTATATGTTAATGACATTAATTAGGAGTCGTTTACAAGGCAGAGAGCTGAAACCATTCAATTGCGTGCACGTTCAAGATCATTTGCGATTCATAGATTTCACATCTGAAAGAGACGCGTACGCACATTTTCTGTTCGTACGTTCATTATATGAATCAAACCTACGCATATTCGAGATATGATCATACGATCAAATTTAGGATGGTTTCTGCGCAACATTTTATAAACGAGGCCCCGGATCTCATTATCATCCAGTCTGTCTGTAATGACATGAAGAAAGAACAAATTGAGACTTGAGATAGACTAAAATTCAGAAGAACTGTGGCAACGTCTCCAAGATGCTTCAAGAGACCTACCTACATAGCTACAGTACTGTTAAATGTTTTAGGCACTTGTGTAAAAATGCTGTAAAATGAGCAGAGGTGGGTAGAGTACCCAAAAACTGTACTCAAGTAAAAGTAAAAGTACTTATATAAATATTTACTCAAGTAAACTTAAAAGTAATAGTCTGAATACTTGTAGTAAGAGTAAAAAAAGTATTGGATAAAAAAAACTACTCAAGTAGTTAGTTACTAGTTACTTGGGATCATATACTGTATATATATATAGTCTATTTTTATTTAGATATATAGATAAAATGTATGTAATGTGTGTGTGTGTGTGTGTGTGTGTGTGTGTGTGTGTGTGCACGCGCACACACACACACACACACTGCCGTTCAAAAGATTTTGAATGTTTTTTTTAAATAAAATGTATTTCAGTGATGCAAATCAGAATTTTCATCAGCCTTTACTCCAGTCTTCAGTGTCACATAATCCATTCCAATATGTTGATTTATTATCATTGCTGATCTTTTTAGCTTTATATTCATCAAAGAATCCGGAAACAAAATGTCACAGGTTCCAAAAAATATTAAAAAGCAAAACTGTTTCCAACACTAGTAATAAATCAATTTATTAGAATGATTTCTGAAGGATCATGTGACACTGAAAACTGGAGTAACAGCTAATGAAAATTCTGATTTGCGTCACTGAATTAAATTATATTTTAAAGTATATTAATTATGTGTTATATATGGATAGCATATATGTGACCCTGGACCACAAAACCAGTCTTAAGTCGCTGGGGTATATCTGTAGCAATAGCCAAAAATACATTGTATGGGTCAAAATTATTGATTTTCCTTTTATGCCAAAAATCATTAGGACATTAAGTAAAGATCATGTTCCATGAAGATATTTTGTAAATTTCCTTCTGTAAATATATCAAAACTTAATTTTTGATATGTAATATGCACTGCTAAGAACTTCATTTGGACAACTTTAAAGGTGATTTTCTCAATATTTAGATTTTTTTATATATTCAGATTCCAGATTTTCAAATAGTTGTATCTCGGCCAAATATTGTCCGATCCTAACAAACCATACATCAATGGAAAGGCGACGTATAAATCTCAATTTCCAAAAATTGACCCTTATGTCTGGTTCTGTGGTCCAGGGTATATATATATATATATATATATATTGTGACGAGTCAGCTGCCTCCCCCTAATTATCAGTATCTCCCCGTCCCTTAATCGCCGCCCTTCGTCTATTCGATTATTTGATATTTCTGTTGAATAAAAGCCTCTCCGAGGCCTGACACCACACCCACTGTGTCTGTCGTTTGCTCCTCCCGCCACAATGGTGGAGAATGCGGGCAAGGCGGAGCTTAGACAGCGCAGTTGGGCAACACCCGATGACGTCATCCCCTCTCGCTCACAGAAGTTCGTGAAAACCCGCACTGGGACGGAGGAACAACGGAGACGGCCTCCCAGCCACCAAAGGGGTAAGTGACATTTCTTTTATTGTCATTTACCCTGTGGTTGGTTGAGGCTGTCGACTAAAGCCCGGTTTCTCTGTTCCGGTTCCGGCGCGGTGCGAGAGGGAGAGTTGCCCGGAGAGGAATCCCTGCCCCGCCCACTCCGACCGCTGGAGCCTGGTTGAGGAAGGTAGCACTCCTGTGTGGGCGGCGGCCGGATGACGGGGATGTCACTTGGGTGGGGGAATGTGACGAGTTGGCTGCCTCCCCCTAATTATCAGCATCTCCCCGTCCCTTAATCGCCGCCCTTCACCAGGCTCCCGACGGGAGTGGGTGTGTGAGAGAGGAGGGACGCTGAAAACAGCCAGGTCTGGCGGCGTGTGATGAGGCACACCTGAAGTGAATGGAGCCTCATCACCGCCGCTGTTATATGCCGAGTGCGCCTCTCCTCGGGAGACCAGTCTCTTCCCCGTGCATGCACGCTGGTGTCCTCGTGGGTCCAGGAAGGGAGCGTTGAGCGACGAGAACCGCACCCGCGAGACGGCTGACGGGCCAGGATGCCGGGCCGTATTACCCCTGGAAGCACCGCAGGCCAAAAGGAGGACGAAGCCGCTAGATGAAGCCGCCGCCCTTGCGCCCCGGACACAAGAGGGGAGCGCATGCGGCCGCCAGACTCCGCCCCTTACCTGGACCCTTCCTTCCAGAACACTGCCCCTCCTTCACAACCCCGCAGCACGACGAGGACACCAGATCCCCTGTTTATTTTGGACACTTTATCCCCTTTGGACATTTTATTTTATATTTCTGTTGAATAAAAGCCTCTCCGAGGCCTGACGCCACACCCACTGTGTCTGTCGTTTGCTCCTCCCGCCACAATATATATAGGCTATATATAACCTCTGACACGGTGAAGAGTGAAAACTTCTCACATGACCGCTACTGAACACATGACCGCTAACGAAATTGACCCATATGACTGGTATTGTGGTCCAGGGTCACATGTAATAAATATATATATATATATATATATATACAGTACATATGACTCTGGACCACAAAACCTGTTATAAGGGCCAATTTTTTGAAACTGAGATTTATACATCATCTTTCCATTGATGTATGGTTTGTTAGGATCGGACAATATTTGGCCGACAAAGGCATTTTTCCTGGAACAGGTCGCGCCCGCTGCGCAGAGCTAGCGTGGGTTTGGTGGGTGTTCATTTCATACTCTGTGACAGCTTAATGTATACATTGTATTTAATGTTTAAGGTACATGTACAACAAACTGGTAATGTCATAGTGGTATCGTGTACTGTAATCGAATAGCCTATCTATACCTGTGGAACCATAGACAGCTCACGTGGTGTTCATCTACACTGTAAAAAAAAAAAAGTTGGGCAAACTTAAAATTTTAAGGCAACCAGCTTCAGCAGATTTTTGTGTTTTCTCAACTTCTTGTTTTAAGTTTATACAACAAAAAGTTTAGAAATTTCCTAAAAAATAAGTTGAGAAAACTCAAAAATCTGCTTTAGCTGGTTGACTTAAAATTTTAAGGTAGCCCAACTTTTTTTTTTTACAGTGTAATAAAGATCTTCACTGCTAGCAAACAATATCCTTTGCAGATTTGCTTTCAGTTGACTGTAGATCCAAAGGCACGTCTTCAACGCTCTTGATGTCCTTAACCTTTCTGTTACAACTCTAAGTGAGAACCGCTTCAGACGACTCAGCGCGTGCGGCAGGGAACTGAACGAATCATTCAAACTGATTTGCAAACCGATTCACTGGTTTGCCAACTGGTTTGATCAAGCCTTTGAACAGAATTGACTCAAAGGAATGAATCATTCGTGAATGGGCATTATTCATTGCCAAGAGAAAAGTAGACGGTGCGTTTGGAATAAATTAAAGCATTTTTTACTTGTATTGCATTAAGATAAAGTAACGAGAGGAGCGTCGCTCACAGTAACGAAGTAAAAGTACCGTTTTTTTCACTAAAAATGTATTTGAGTAAGAGTAAAAGTACCCATCTTAAAATATACTCTAAAATTATTAGTTACCCAAAAGATTTACTCAAGTAAATGTAACGAAGTAAATGTAACTCATTACTACCCACCTCTGAAAATGAGGATGCTGTCAAAAATAATGCCATAAATAGGTTTTCTTTATTAATTATCTTCTATTAACTAAATTAAACATTTGGTGTGAGCATCCTTTGCATTTAAAGCAGCTTTTGACCTCGGTGCACTTCCGCATAGTTTTTCAGGTAGCTTTGCAGCATCTTAGAGACGTTTGCCACAGTTCTTCTGGATTTAGTCTGTCTCAGTTTGTTCTGTTTCTTCATGTCACTCCCAGTGTTGGGGAGTAACTAGTTACATGTAACGGCGTTACGTAATTTAATTACAAAATAAATGTAACTGTAATCAGTTACAGTTACTAAGAAAAATGTGTAATTAAATTACAGTTACTTATGAAAATCTTACCGATTACAAGGGGGTTACATTTTAAAATTAACATCCACATTCAGATTTAATTGATTTCTTTCCCAAATTGCATTGACTACTCTAAAATGAGACATACGCCGCGATGCGGAAAACACGGAGTGGTTCGTAGAATCCATAAAAAACGGAGCTCCTATAACGCGGAATGTCAGGGAATATACCACATTTTGGATGAATAAATCAAAAGTAGGTCATTACACTTGAATCAAAACGCGATATGGACTATAGTGTCTGTAAATATTAAGCCGCAAACAGACAAAATATGAATCCTGCACATTCTGTGTGACTCTCAGGCACGGACTGGCCATCAGGAGAACCGGGACAATTCCCGGTGGCCTGGATTTTTTTTATTATAATTTTTTTCTGTTATTATATAATTGCCTGCTGAATGTATTAAAGCGTTTATTTCCAAATTCGCCATTCGATAATAAATCTCTAATTGTGAATCGGTTAGACGTGACTGACAATGCTTTGGCTCGCTCGCGCTCCGCGCCTCTGACAAACGGATTTGATCAGAGTAATCAATGCGAGAGATTGAGTATGGAGTTGAAGCGCGCAGGTGGAGCAGAGAAGCAAAACTACTGTTCAGGATTTCAAGTGCAGGTCAGATTCATCTGTAAATATGCTATTGTAGTTTTGTCATCACTCAAAATACTGTATACTAGCCTAAAGGACATAATCTATTGTAAAGTTACAGTAGTAATTTAGCAGACAAATAATCATATCGTTTTATAATAGGTTTAGGGGGATCTAGGGCAGACAACACAACCCTTAGGAAAATAAACAATGATTTTACTATAAATTCAAAGACAATGGACCATGGTAACCACAGATTAATCATGTTTTTTGTTAAACTAACCATAGTTTAACCATGGAATGTGTAGTAAAAATAAATACAAATGGCAATCCATTTGCCAAATAACAAAAAACATAGTTACTGTACTTTTACTATTATAAAATCATAGTTAATTTTTGTAAGGGAAAAATATGACTCATGTTCAGTATTAGGATTTTTCTATAAAGATATTGTAATGATGTAGTTATTATTGTACTAATTTTGACATGTAGGCAATTTAGAAAGTATAGTTTTGTTAAATCTTGAGTATTAAAGTCATGTGAGAGACAGAGAAATATCAGGGCAAAATAAAGAGACTGAAAATTAAAATGGAAGTGAAGGTGTAGTTCAGGAGAGAACTTTTAATTATTTTGCATGTCCCGAGGTTTTTTTTTTGTGATGGCCATACAAAATATAGGGTTGTCTGTGTTTTAGAATTTGTTTGGGTGTATGAGATGGCCTGGATGAGTGTGAGATTTCCCAGCCTGAAATCTTTTCCCAGTCCGCCCCTCATGGAAATTAATGGCACAGACGCGCGGTTTCATTTACACATACTGAAGCATGCATGTGTATCGCTCGCAATGTTTTCAGCCTCTGCTGCCTCAATATATGAGTAGGCTACATGAACACAAAAACATAATCTCTAAAACTGCTCTGAGTCACTTCATGAGCATGTTACAATTTATTTTGAGAAAACTTTAGTCATGTCATATCATATATACAAACAGACACCAATGTTTCAGGAGTTTAGTACAAAGAATAGGACACATGCTTATAACATGTGATAACCATATTTGGGTCGATGTATATGCTTTTATTTTATTTTTTAAATTAACCGTATATTTAAATTAACCATTTATTTATTTATTTATTTTTTGCTTTTTGTTTCCAAAGCATTAGATGCAGTGTTTCCTGTAGTAGATCTGTGAAGATTTGGTTTCAAAAACAGTATCAGTAAACTATTTCTGATTTTAAATCTGCATTGAACTTCAGATCAATCTCAAAGTAAAAGGCGGTACTAAAGTCTGGTTTTGTGGTGGATGTTCAATTATTATCATCTTAATTCAAGTGATGAAGGATTTTGAAAGTCTGAAAGTAATCAGTGTTGAGCACATACTGTAAGTTTAACCCTGCATGGTGTAAATGTTTGAAAATGATTGACAGTTGAAAACATTCATTAGAAATTTAGAAAAGTAATCAAAAAGTAATCAAAAGTAATCAGTTACATTACTTTAATAAAGTAATTAAAAAATGTACACTACTATTACATTTTAAATAGGGTAACTTGTAATCTGTAACCTATTAAATTTTCAAAGTAACCTTCCCATCACTGGTCATTCCAGACAGACTGGATGATGAGATCAGATCTCTGTGTAGAGCACTGGCTGTTTTCAGACTCCTTGCGCAAACAGATTTTTTTTTTACAGATTTCATTGTCAAACTAGTTTAATAGAAAACAGTAATTGCAAATCCATCTATTTATCTATCCATGAAATAAATCCTACAGATTCCAACTCAGCACAATACATTACCAGTTAAGTCCATGGTTGTAGTGGCTGTTGTTGAGGTTTTCATTGGTGTGACAGTAGTAGAGGTACTGTTAATGTTCGCTACAGCTGAAAAACATTGATACATTTTATGTCAACAACGATCCAATTATGACTTAGGTAAACAAAGGTAAAATGCAAATGTATTTACCTGCGCAGTATGCCAAAGAGCAGAAAGCGGGTTTCACAAACTCATAAACAAAATAATTGCCTGGACAGGCTTTAACTTTAATGGGGTTGGATTGGAAATAGCAGCAGTTATTGTCCCAGTGACCGCAGACATCTCGAGTGACCACTCCATCCTTAACTGTTGGATGTCCTCCTCTCAGCCAGAGTGGAGCATGAGTGCCACAACTATACTCATCAACACATGTGTCTGGCATCTGAACGCTCTGAGCCTGAATGAAGAGACGGTACCAGCCGTTCCAGCTGACCTCACAGTCACACATTATTTCAGAGTTATATTGATTGTTGGTGGATCTCCATGGATCATCTAGCACATTGTAGTTGTTGCAGGGGTCAACAGGAGGAACCACTGTTATAGAAAAATTTAAATAATGTTTTTGCAAAAGTTTATTTTTACATGTTATATACTTTTTACTGTTGGATAGTTGCAAAAAAGTTGCCCAGCTAAATTGTTCAAAAAGTTGCCCTGTACTTTCTATCCATACTGTCTCATTTATTCTAAACAACCTATTAAAGTAAAACCAACAGCAATCTATAGTCTACCTTTATGGACAGCAACAATGCAAAAGTAACAATAATTTTAGGTGCAACAATTTATATATTTTACATAGTTTTTAAAATTATGTTTAAACTCTAATATCTTTCTTTAAAATGTTTTTTTTTAAAAGCATTCAACATGTTTAATGCTTGTCTTGATGTTCAAATTCATTTCATTTTTAAAAGGCTATAAACACTTTTACTCCAATTCATTTCCTTTTAATTTATGTGATTGTAAATCATGGAAAATATTGCAGCTGCAAATATATTCTGCAAGCAGCTCAGTGATACTAATGACACAAATCTGAATCAAAACCTTAACTGCACATTTCACACACAGTTATTTACATAAAATCACAAAAATGAATCTGATCTGCTCATGCAAAACAATAGTCCTCCAGATTTAAAAACATTACATTACCAGTTGTAATTGTGTATGTAGTGTTGATGTTTGTTGCATCTATAAAAAGAGAGAGGGAGAAAGAGATTAAAATCAAAGCAACATAGATCAAATTATGACTTGAAAATATATTATATTTACCTGCACAATATGCTAAAAAGCAGAAAGCTGGTTTCACAAACTCATAGACATAAAAATCTCCTGGACAGGCTTTGACTTTAATGGGATTGGACAGAAAAGAGCAGCAGTCATTGTCATAGTGACCGCAGACATCTCGAGTGACCACTCCATCCTCAACTGTTGGATGTCCTCCTCTCAGCCAGAGTGGAGCATGAGTGCCACAGCTGTCCTGATCAACACATGTGTCTGGCATCTGAACGCTCTGACCCTCTAAGAAGAGACGGTACCAGCCGTCCCAGCTGACCTCACAGTCACACATTATTTCAGATGAATATTGATTGTTGGTGGCTCTTCGAGGATCATCCAGCTTAATATAGCTGTTGCAAGGGTCGTCTGCTATGGAACATTAAAATGAATTTCATGAAAATTATTATTGAATTCTTATTGAAGTTGTTGAAATCAAAACACTGAGCATCACTTTTCCTTTAGCAGTGACAATGAGGATATAAAGAGCCTAACATACCCTACTATTGTAGGGTAGTGCAAATTAAATAAATATGGTAGTGGAAAATGGAAAAGAAATGTGGAATGTGTAGCTCAGGATGTCAACTGTGGCAAATGCACACACCTACAGCTGTGGTTTTTAAGATGAAATTCCATGACGTACTAGTACATTCCATTAGTTGCATACACTATTGCGACATGCTCAAAAACATACTTTTTTAAATACTTTTAAGGCAAATTCCAACACAGCACAAACTTTTCACAATCCATTTATTTTGAGTAAATTAAAACAGTTTGTTAAAGAACAATGTCTAATTCCACTATCAGGATGGACTGGGAATACTAGAGACTTTCATGCCATGAAATCACAGAAAACATGTTTAAATTCTTAAATTACCGCACTTTTCAATCAACTAAGTTGTGGGGTAATTTTAATTGCATTTATATTTTTTTACTATATATTTTATTAAGTAAAAGTAATATTTTGCTTTTCTCCACATTAATTCAAAACAATTAATACAACGATCCAAACAGATGCTTTCGTTTAGCCAGCAATTTCAATGCATGTTATTCATAAAGTTACACAATGAAGATCTTTTTGTTTTTCCTCAACAGATTTTGTCTAATGAAAAGCTAGAGGTAATATGGGAAGCAGTAATATAACTTGTGACGTGAACCTTTTATTATAAGCACTGTTATTAGCAAATGAATGGAAAGAATTACCTGTTAATTGTCCGTCAATTATTTCACCTTTAAAGCAAAAGAATATAAGAATAATGCTTTAATTTGAAAAGATAATACAGTCATTTTATGTTTTCGAATACAGCATCATTCCAGTGTTTTTTGGCCACAAAAACATGTATAAAAAGATGTATAAAACACTCACCATACAGTAGCAATATTGAAACACACAATGAGAATATGAACCTCATTGTGAATAGCGGCACCTCCTACACCTGCGCACATACATATACACGTGAAATATGTTTCTATAAGTATTGTGTGAAATTAAGTTTAATTGTTGTCAAGACTGGGAAAAACTATTTAAAAGCAGTTATTTATCGATGTTTATACAAAATTTTATGACATATATAACAATATAATGTTACTTATAATTTAGATTTATCAAAAGCAGATGACTGAAACAGTGATAACAGCTCATTGGGATAAAATGAGGCAAAGTGACTTTACCTGAGAAAAAACTTTGATACACAGCAAACTCCAAAACACAGTGATGCTTAATCCAGTTACGGAATACAATGAAGAACGAACTTCAGGTCTCACAATATTGTCTATGACTGTATTAATAAATGTGGGTGGACCTTTTCTAAAACCTGGGTTGGGTTAAACAATACACCACCTCCAACAATAATTCAAACCAGTTTTTCTTTCTTTTTTTTCATGTCACATGACGCCAGTATTTCTTTGTGCACCTGCCTTTGAGAAAAACATGTTTTAGCCTTGAATAGATGGGTGTAGATAGAAGACAATCAGATTAACCTGTATTATGATGAGACACATTCCCAAAATCATTAGTCTATCAGGACTATTTTACAGTTGCTTTTACACATTTACTCAAACTGATCAATGTTCTCAAAACAGTTTATGGAGCCATCTGAACAGTTCTTAATTTTCTTGAACATATTGTAAATGATTCATGATTTAATACAAATTGCATACAACACTGTCTTAAAATTCTACACACAAACATATCTGATTCAAGGTTGACCACAACTAAGCCAATCTTTCACAAAACACAATTTACAAAATGTTCATTTAACGATTATGATTTCTCTACATAGAATTTAGTTACCAGAAGAAGAGAAAGAAGTGCAGCATGGAATGAACAGAGAAATAAGAGAAGAAATAGGAGGAAGAGGAGAGATGATAAAAGAAAGAGTGGAGGAAGTAGAAAGAGATTATGGGAGAAAAGTAGGAGATGATATATGAAAAAAGAGAGGAAGAAGAGAGAATAAGAGTGGAGGGCTTTTAAAGAGAAAAAAATAAATATACATAAAGGACACAGGGGAACCTCAAATAAATCAATCTAACTGTGATGGTGTTTTGAATCAGTGGTCAGAGAACCCTGTTTTCCTGCTCTGTTTCTGGGCCATAAAATACAGAAAGATAAATTAAAGTAAGAGTTACACAGAAAACCTTCTCATCCTCATCCATTGTAATAAACGAACCACAACAGACAAATCAAGAGTCTGTCTGGATGGCTGTTATCAATGTTTCTGAGATCATTTGGCTTAGTCTGGACAATTTGTGTAAAATCAGTGATATGAATCCATAATGACATAATTTGCACTGACCTGTCTTTTTAAACCACATTACGTAGTTGTCCACTATCAAAGTGGTTTGTGAGATTGATGTGACCCATACCCACATGGTGAATAAAATACACATTTTTAATCTCCCTGTAGTAATTTGGCTCTGCAGAGACTCAGGCCTCAAAAGTATAACCTAATTTAAAGGCAGAATTCAGCCCTGACAAATCAACACCTTTCCAGCTGTGATACTGAATTGTTTTTTTATTTATTTTATGTTAGTTTCTAACTCATCTGTTCAAATTAATTTACTATATGTATTCAATCTTACAAATTACTTTTCACTTCATATTGTTTTGCAGTTACTACAGCTGAAAGAAAAAAAACAGAATATTGGGTGGATCTGTGTCCTCTGGCCCTTTTATGGCCTCGCCCATGATATAGACATCAGCAGCATAATGACGTGCATGTATGTGAATGTGTGTTATGAGCATTTTTTAGTGTGCGCCAAAATGAAGTTATTTTTATTTCCAAACTATTCTTATATATTGACTGGGAGAGGCCGCTGTCATTCAAGGTGGATCAAAGCGTTATGCAGCCTCACCTGTGTGAACAATCAGTATGATCACAATACACAGATTTTTTTGGTGATCTAAGAAATAACTAAACCTCACCCTATCAACCAGTGCTGCAACATTCTTCAGATCCTTTAGAAATGAATGTTCATTGCTACACACAACTGACGCAAATAAGTATCAGTATCATCACAATAGAAAATAAAGAGAATTGCACAGATGGGATAAAAATATCAATATCACATTTATCTCAATATTATAGGCCTATTACTCAAAAACTTAAGGAAAACAGATTATGAAGCCAGCTTTGTTACATCACTTGTTCTTTTGATTTGTCCTTTTATTTCATATTTGAACAAACGTGTTTTGTTTTTTTATATCCCTGTCTTTTATGTAAGATTAATTTATTGCATTATACATAATATACATCATAATTAAATTGTAATTATTTTATGTGGGTGAACACATTACATTATTACAATACTGACATTTTGAGACCTACAGCCAGTGAGGTCACTTGCATATTAATTAATATACTGTATTCCAGTGGCGTTCCGTCCATATAAGCTGTGAATGCTCTGCATACCCAGGCCATTTGAGAGAATAAGTTAACGGGATAACTAATATAAACATGATTATATGTTGATCTCTTGTCGTTTGAAATGTAACTTAAGGCTTAAATGTTAGGAATAAGTATGTAAAAAGATTTATTTGCCAAACGGCAGTAATTTTCTGTAAATCTACATCAGTTACGGTTGCTTCCGGGCGAGCGGATTCTCCGCAGCTTTCTCGCCTCCGCTCTGTGGCTATGGCTGCATCTGAAAACTTAGGCAGCTGACTTGTTGCCTCGCTGCCCTGTCAGGCAATGACTTCAAAGGCAGTGTTGTTGCACGAAGGCACCTCATAAAACAGATTTTGGACAGGCTTCTGAGGCAGCGTAACGGTTTAATGATCTACAACAAAATAGAACGAGGTTTGGTGATAACTAAATGAATATTTAATCACTACAACACTGGTTTCTCGCTAGAAATAACATCAAAAGTGCAAAAAGTTAGTCAGAAATATACATGTACACAAACTGACCACCAAACGCAACTTTCAGACGGCATCTTTATTTTTTAGCTCGACCATCAAGGAATGGAACGCACAGGATTGTGGGATATCAAAGGCAGTGAAGGATACATCTATGCAGCCTTCAGAAATCGATCAGATGAAGGCATCTCTTGAGACAGGAAGCAAAGGCAGCATTTTTCAGTTTTCGGTTGCAGCCTATGGCTCGTCAGGATTGAGGCGCGTTCTCATTGGTTTACTGGTCTGCGGCTGATTTAATGCACGAGGTAAGCTGTCCCGCTCGCCCAAGCGGAAAAATGCGCTGCTGCTGTCAGATCTCGATTGCCGAAAATCACATTGTGTTTGATGCAAAACCAACTCGACTAGATCAAAAGAAAAAAACACACTGTAATTGTATGTTTATGTTTTCTCAAGCAAAGCAAATTTTAAAAGTCCACTGAAAACACATCTTCTTATATTTTTGGTCATAAACAACGTATGTTGAAGATAGGCTACATTATTGTCAACATGCCTAAGCGGTAAACAAACAAAAAAACAGTTGATAAAAATGTGGGCTATATGTTAATAATAATAAAAACCATCAGGAAAAGAAAGAAACATGAATCCTCTGAACATTTTGAACATGTTATTATTCCCTTTGTTTTGCGTATGCTCGTGTCGCTTACACTTAAGGTCCTTCTCTGGTTTTATTGTTGTCTGCCATGTTGCAATGTTACTTGGCAATATTTTAAAGATATTATTTTTGGGTATTTTGCATGGTCTGTGAGTAGTGTCACCTGGGTTGGAGTTTTAACTCCTATTCACTGAGAATAAAAAATAAAATAAAAAAACCTTTAGCAGATGCAGAGACATATAGACCGGGGGAATCCCCCATCTCCCTCTGAATATTACCTATAATAACTTAACGTGAAAATGTTATTTTGGCGGTATTTACTTAGGAAACCAGCTATATTTTTCTAGCATTCGAATGTATAAACCTGAAACGATAGAAGAAGGATTGGAGATTAATTTAATTTACAAATAAGGTAGGAAATGTGCATACTTTTAAATCGACACCTGCCATGGTGGTTCTTATTTGTCATCTTTGAGTGCGTCCCAAAAGCTGATCGGGGAGGGGAGGGGCTTAATATTATCACTCAGCATACCCGGTTAAAAAAGTCACCGCTCGCCACTGCTTTATTCATATATAGCATACAGGGGCGGCGCCAGAGAATTTTGAACGCAGGTGCTGAGGGGGTGCTAGATCAATGACAGGGGGAGCTGGGCAATTAATAGTAAATATGACCAAAACAGGTTGTTGTTATTATTATTATTTATATGAATAATAAAATCGCTATAGGCGCATTTCAAATGTTTATGAGGAATGTGGGAGTATTATCGCGCTTAGCCTACTGTATGACATGGGGGCGCGCACGCAATTATTAATTTATTTATTTTTTCCTGCGGAAAGAGTTTATACTCCCGTCATTTTAGGATTTGCTTTCTGTCGTCTCATGCACTCTCTGTAAATGAACAATGAACCAGCTCACAGACATAAGAAATAAATCTGCAGAAAGCTTGAAAACAATAATAATAATAATAATAAATCTTCTCTGATTATGTAGATCATTTAGGTGCATTTCTCTATTAAAGGCACGTCCACTGTGGAGATGGCGAGCCTGAGAAAGCACTAGTTTATTAGTTTATTAATAAATAATTAAAATGTCTTATTTTTCCCCGATGCGTTCATAATCATTACTTTAGCCCAGGGGCGAGGCCAGAAATGTTTAAGTGGGTGGGCCTACATAAAACCAGGTGGGCAAAGTGTAGCGTATGAAAACTGCATATCAAATTGCCAACAGAAAATTATAAATGTGCGATTTGTGAACAAAACGTTTTGATTTTTTTCCTTGAAAATATGTCACAAATCACAGTGGAGCTATAAATATATAGCCTAGATTATTTTTGGCAGCAGTTACAGAAAGTTTTTTACATAAATATTCTGATTTGACCGTGAGATTATAGCTTCGATATTTGACCTATGTATGATATTTGGTTACAATGACATTACACTCTAAAAAACGCTGGGTTATTTTTTCAACCCAAATGCTGGGTTGACACCGCTGGGTAAGGGCGTTGGGTTGTTTTAACCCAATTTTGGGTTGAAAATTAGTCTTCATCATAACCCAGCGGCGCTGGGTTGGGAACGCGGACCTGAAGGAGAGCACGCACGTCACGTCAACATCGGACGACACCAGTGCGAGAAGCCGCCATTTTCTCAGCCTGAAAGAAGCGAGAAGCGAGTGAAAGACGTTATGGTAAGTAAAGATTAAAAATGTAAAGTCATCCTTCATTGTTTGTGTCCCGGAGTATTTTGAGGTTTTATGGAAGGCGGAAATAGTCCGAAAAGAGCTTATATTGAAAAATACACGGACGCGGTTTTCGCCTCAGAAACGGAGGTCTTAACGGCCTCTTTTACTGGACGGAAGAGATACTTTTAACATAACAGTTAACGTCCGTGAGTGTCTTATGTCATATTTACATAATATTTTACAATATCTGCACGTTTTGAGGTGTTAATGGACGGTTATTATGTTAATTCGTCATCTTATTTTTCGCGGTTAAACTCAATGTACGTTAGTTTACTAAAGGAAACGGCGTTATGTAATAAAGACTAACGTTAGCATAATTATTTTGAGGCTGATGATTGTTAAAAGTAATGTTTTGTATGTAATATTTCAGACTTGTTGAGCTTGTCTTCATTGTGCCCGCGCCGGGAGTTAAGGACACAGAAGCCTGCTTGTGTGAGGAGGAGATTTTCTCAGCTTCAGAAGAGAGGGAAAGACGGTTTTAAGGCAAGTAAACTTCATAATTCCATCATGTTATCATTTTTATTTTTTACTAAGACTAAAACAATGTTTGTTTTTGTAGATGTTGAAAGCCAGAGACATATGAGAGCATCATTCTTTTGAGATTGATGCAAGTTATTTTTAGAAAATAAATGTTTCTGTTGTCTCCTGCCTGTTTACTTCACATTTTGATGCAACAACAGTGTGATTACATGTTCATATTTTATTTAAACCATTGATGTCCCTTTTTTTCATTGCAGAACTCAAACTAACTTTGGAGGTAAGGACACAGAAGCCTGCTTGTGTGAGGAGGAGGCGATTTTCTCAGCTACTTCAAAAGAGAGGGAAAGACGGATTTAAGGCAAGTAAACTTCATAATTCCATCATGTTATCATTTTTATTTTTTTACTAAGACTAAAAGAATGTTTGTTTTTGTAGATGGTGAAAGCCAGAGACATAGGAGAGCATCATTCTTTTGAGATTGATGTAAGTTATTTTTAGAAAATAAATGTTTTTGTTGTCTCCTGCCTGTTTACTTCACATTTTGATGCAACAACAGTATGATTACATGTTCATATTTTATTTAAACCATTGATGTCCCTTTTTTTCATTGCAGAACTCAAACTAACTTTGGAGTTAAGGACACAGAAGCCTGCTTGTGTGAGGAGGCGGTGATTTTCTCAGCTACTTCAGAAGAGAGGGAAAGACCGTTTAAGGCAAGTAAACTTCATAATTCCATGTTATAATTTTTTTTTACTAAGAGTAAAATAATGTTTGTTTGTTTTTTGTAGATGTTGAAAGCCAGAGACATATGAGAGCATCATTCTTTTGAGATTGATGCAAGTTATTTTTAGAAAATAAATGTTTCTGTTGTCTTCTGCCTGTTTACTTCACATTTTGATGCAACAACAGTGTGATTACGTGTTCATATTTTATGTATACCATTGATGTCTGTGTTTTTTCATTGCAGAACACAAACCAACTTTGGAGTTGTCTGATTTGGAGAGTCATCATTCTTGGTCTTCCTTTCTTAAAGGAATAGTTCACACAAAAAATAATTTACTTGCCCTCATGTCATTCTAAACCTATAAGACTTTTGTCTGTCTTTAGAACACAATTGAATATATTTTTAATTTTCTCTCATAATTTTTTGTTAATCCATTGAGAGTCTAAATAATCAGTATTTTCAAGCTTCAGAAATACAGAGTTATTGTAGAAGTAATCCATGCCAATATTTATATATGAATAAATCTTAAATTATATGATAGCGAACATGTCTGTTCAGAAGAAAATATTGGTCTCCCAGACTTGCAATGGAGGACAAAAATTGAGAGAATATTAAATATATTTATTTGTGTTCCAAAAATTAGCAGAGTTTGGAACAACATGTGGTAAAGTAAATTATGACCATTTTCATTTTTTGGTGAACTAACCCTTTAAAGAGCAGCCCTCCACATACATGGAAATTTGTGAGGTATGTGAATGTCATGACTGTTTTAATGTTTCAGTAAAGTAGTAGCTTTCTGAAAGCAGTATATTTATTTAAACAATATTACATGCCCTCACACTAGTGCTGCCATTCTAGAGCGCTGTGGTAGACAGACATTAAACAACCACACAAAGTGGTTGAAATTATAAAACAGACTTATTTACCTATCCTTACTGATGTGGATGCACCTCTATCTGAAAATGGGTAGTTTAATTAAATGTTTTCTTTTTTCAAATGTTTTTCTCTTTTTAGGCCACTGATGAAGAACAGGCGGTGACTGGGATGAATGCTGGTCAAAGAGGAGAATGACCTTTCCCCCAAACTGATGCAACAGTGGTTTTAAAGGAGGACGCTGCCCTGGATGATGTGAAAGTGACGTGACATACGACCAAGAATGGTGACCCATACTCGGAATTTGTGCTCTGCATTTATCCCATCCTAAGTGCACACACACAGAAGTGAACACATACACACAGAAGTGAACACACACCCGGAGCAGTGGGCAGCCATTTCTGCTGCGGCGCCCGGGGAGCAGTTGGGGGTTCGGTGCCTTACTCAAGGGCACCTCAGTCGTGGTATTGAGGGTGGAGAGAGCGCTGTACATTCACTCCCCCCTTCTTCATGACTATATCAATTATGCTAAAGAGATCATGAAAATTGGCAGTGATGCATGATCTGTATTCATGGACTATGAAACAAACTATGTGTATAATTTGTAAAAACCAAATGTTAAATGCTTGCTCTGTGTTGTTTAGTAGAAATGGAGTTTACACTCTCATTCATACTCATGCTCACATTCTTTCACACACGTATGCTTCTGTTAAATGTTATAATATCAGTGTTAATGTTGTGGTTTATTTGTGTACTCTCATGCCAGAATAGTTTGTAAAGAGGTTAACTAACTAATTGTACAATTATTGTATAGTGTTATAAAATATACAATATATAAAATTTACCAAAAAAAAGTCAAATTTGATCTTAAAAGTTATATTCAACAAGTGTTCAATGCTTCATTTATAAACTGTAGCTGTTAATGCCATATATTTCTGCATATCTTCTTACATGCATGTTACTTTTTGACTGTTTTCTCTTGTTGTTTTTAATAAATATTTATCTTTTGATACTCTTCTTTGTGTGTAAAAGTGATTTTAAAATGAACAAGATTTGTAGGTCTAATGCCTATCTCGATTTGGGTTAGTTTTAACCTAGCAATGTAGTAATTTTAAACCATAAAAAAGCAACCCAGCATGCTGGGTTAAACATAATAACCCAACTTGTTGGGTTAAAATAACCCAGTGCTGGGTTCGTCCCTTTTTGACCCAGCGCTGGGTTGCCAAAATAACCCAAATTGGGTTGTTTTTAACCCAGCAGTTTTTAGAGTGTATAGTTCTTATTTCTGCAGGAATGCAAAATCAGTCGGAGTAAGGATATTTTGAATAGAATAACAAGTCCCAAGCCTGTACATATCCAATCACGTTTGCTTACATTTATTTCTGACCAGTGCTTCGCTACACAACATGCAAACATTTACTCCAAAAGTGTGCACATTATGTATTCACACGTTTACCTCGTATTTCTTTAAATAGAATAGAACCATAATTTCTCACAGAAAAACCATTCTCTGCCAATCCATCAGTCAATATTGCGTGATCATACTTCACATTGATTAACATTAATTTTAATTTCAACATTTACGAATACATTATTAAAATTAAAAGTAGTAGGCTATCTCTAATTCGTACCTGAGCTAAAAAAAATAACACTGAACAGATGTATTTTTATTAGGCTAACTAACGTTAACAAATATTAATTAATGCTGTAACAAATGTTGGTCATTGTTAATGCATTCACTGACGTTAACAAAAGTAAGTTTGTAAAGCATTACCTCAGTCTGGGACAACGAGGTTTAGCGGGTGATATAATAATCAGATCTCTGTCAGTTCGCGCTCAAATGAGAGTAACATCGAGGACAGTAGAAAACTGCAAATGTGCAGAACAGTATCTAGCACAACATTTGTGTGTTTCTTTCTTCAAAGGACGCAACTATTTAGCGGATAATGTGATGCTTCAAACATGTTTGGCTCAGAAGTTTCCGATCTATAAATCTATCACCCGCAGGTGGTCTTGTAGACGGTCCGGATACAGTGCTAAGACTTTCATTTGGGTTATCCAACATATACTTTATAAAGACTGGATGATGTTTGTTTCACTATTTTGAATTAAAATTTTCCAGTTCAACACTATTTTCAAACGCGCGCATGTCCTTACATCTAAACATAATTATGGGTGGGACTAACAGAAACTGACGAATCATCGATTTGACAAATGGTGTGAACCTATAGGACAAGGGAAAATTAAGAAACTGTCTGTAATTGATCATGAAAACTCACGTTAAATATATATTTAGACTAAATATATAAAGTTATAGTGAAATAAGACGTTTATAATTATTATAGTTTAATAAATAACATCCATTTGTAAAATTACTAACTTTTCATTGGGTGGGCCACAGCTGAAAGTGGGTCCACCCGTAGCTTCGCCACTGCTTTAGCAGGTGCTTAGCGGCAAGCTTTATGTGCAGAGACCTATGTGTGCGTCTGAGCGCGGAATAATACGCCTAAATGCCTGTATTAACGGATGGTTTAGTAGGTTATTATACTTATTATTTTAATATAAACGTGCGACTAGTTGACTAGAAAAATCTTTAGTCGGGGGCAGGCCAATAGTAGGCCTACTTGGCACAAGGAACCGATCCATTTTTAAAATAAAATGCTGACATTACGTGTGACTGAAAATCACTTTGTATTGCATTGCAGTATTTATGCATGTGTAATGAGTCAAATGTTTTTATTTTATTTCCAACTTAGAATGCCTAATGTTGGTTTGATTGCTTGTGTTACACGAGAAAATAAATAAGTTTGCCTACCTGATGTTGTAGATTAATGTGGGTGCGGTTCGGCTCGCGGTCTTTATGTCAAACGGTTCAGGTCTGGTGCAGAATTAAATTAGTGCTGCTATGGGATAACGGGTCAGGTGTTCTGTTAAGTAGATACTGCTGGTGCACGTTTAGTAAACAGGACCCGTGCAGGACTCTGCTTTAAACCGCTTTGCGTCTCTCTGTCAGATAACCACATTGCTTGATGCGCCATTTACAGGTGTTTCCCTATTTTTCTGCCAAAGGGTGAGAACGTAATAATTACGAAAACGATTATTTATTTTTGTTAATTATCATTTTATTTCAGTTAGTTTTCCAATAACTGTTGTTAGTTTCGTTTCGTTTAGGATTTTTTATTTTATTTCATTTTTTATGGGGGTGCTATGGGGGTGCTTTGGTTTTTCATGGGGGAGCTGGAGCACCTGCTAGCCCCTCCCTAGCGCCGCCCATGATAGCATAATATAGATATTATGTGTATTGAGAAAATCATTGGCGCCGCCATGTGGTTGCGACGATCGCGTGCTGATGACGCAGCAGATCAGGCAGTGAAAGCCCTGTCGTGTGCGAGCATGTTGCAACAAAAACATTTCTGAACAGGTTTTTTTTTTTTGGCAGCGACAGCTTCTTCTTTGCCTTCCTATCTTCTTTGCCCACATTTAATGTCATTTATTAAATAAATAAATAAGTTCTTTTTAATTTTCATAATTCACAATGTATGTATAGTTCCACAATTAACCAATCAATAATTAAACATTTTCAATACAAATCAGAAGTCAAGCTGCGATACCAAACAGGACCACAGGGAGACGCCAAAGAACACTAAACCGCCTGCCTGTCCTAATAATCCATTCAGAATCACTAAATCTCTGACCAGTGTAAGATCTAAAACGCCTTCAGCCAGTTTGTATTTAAGCCAAATACATGGTGTGTACCAGCACACTTCAAGCACTGGCTGTAACTACCAACAAGTGATGATACAGCTTCAGTGAGGTGGATACAGCCATCTGTCACACGACATTAATGGGATTGGATTGGAAATAGCAGCAGTTATTGTTCCAGAGACCACAGACATCTCGAGTGACCACTCCATCCTCAACTGTTGGTTGTCCTCCATTTAGCCAGAGTGGAGCATGAGTGCCACAACTATACTCATCAACACATGTGTCTGGCATCTGAACGCCCTGACCCTGAATGAAGAGACGTTTTTTTCGGTTCCAGCTGACCCAAGTGTCACACATTACTCGAGAGCAGTGGTGTAGTCGACGTGATATGCAGGTATACGTCGTATACCCACTAGGAAAGGTCAATGATTTCCACGAGGATATGTAACAACATTGTTCTGTAACAGAACTTTCACATGTTCATTCATAAATTCACCTCGTCTGTGTTACGAAGCACCGACTTTTTGAAAATAACGCCGTGTTTCTGTTGATGACCAGTGCTATTGCGCAACTCTTGCGCAGCATTGAATGTGAATCACTAAAGGAGATATGAAACGAAAGCAAACTCAAACTATACTCTTTCAGTGTTTTTGTAAGTCTGCCTCTGAAGCTGCTAATGCTTCAGCTGCAGCAGATGACACGAATCGCGTAAATGTTTTAATTGGTAAGGCTTAAAGAAACGTGCAAATGATAAAGTTTCATGAGGACGCACCAGTGACCCCATCGGAGCAGTGACAGATCAGTCAGCTGTCCAGAGCATCTTTCACACTGGCCTCTGATAGTCATTACCTGACCTGGTCATGATCAAAATATGTTAGCTTTGCTTGGCAGCATAAAGAAAGTATGCAATTATTTGTAAATTTACCTGACTGAAAATGAAAGTAAATGAGGGGAGTTGAAAGATTACTTATCCTGTGGCTCCCTCTAGGCTCTAGTGGACTGCAATGGACTCTATGCACGACTACTTCCGCGTTTCGTGTCAGTTGCTCCGCAACTTCCGGTGCTTAGCCGGAAGCAGTTTTTCCCTACCGTTTCAGTGAGCGCTCTCAGCATGGCATTTTACACTCGCTGCTTGCAAGAACTTCCACGGATTACAGTGAACGATGTCAATCGAATTGTAAGATTAGCATCGGTCACTCCTTCAAGTAAAAAGGAGAAGGGCTTCAAATTGTATGTTTCGAGCTATATCGACAACTTTGAAGGTACGTATTCTCAAGCTAACGTTAGCTAGCTTCATTTGTGACAGTGCATACTCTTATAGGATGTTTTGTTTACTTAACCTTTTTAAGATATTCTGTTTTTATAGTCTCGCTAATGATATTATGTTAATACGATCTGTATGACCCTTTAAAGCTATGTCATTTTTTTCAGTCTCTGAAAAGGATCAGGTGACAGGAGAGATGAAAAAAATTATTCATTGAATTTACTAAATTTTTTTAAGGTAAGTGGTTGCAATCAATTTATTTTAACTACATTTAAATAAACAAATTTAGTTTACTAACTTTCAACTAAATTAGTTTATTTAAATGTAGCTAAAATAAATTGATTGCAACCACTTACCTTAAAAAAATTGAGTAAATTCAATGAATCATTTTTTTTCAGTGTGACTTGTGTCATATCTATGAGGAAGACAGAGAAGCCACATAGTTTGAGAGTAGGGAGACAATACTAGAGAAATAAAGGATGAATTTATTGTTCATATTTTAAAATGTTTACATTTTCTAAACTTTTTTTAAAATTCAATTTCTATTAATTTATACCGTAAGTTTAGAAATGCAGACATAACAAGTCTATTCAGTAAATAAGTTTAGCACTTTAAAAGAAAGATACTGATTTTGAAAGAGTTATATATATATATATATATATATATATATATATATATATATATATATATATAGATAGATAGATAGATAGATAGATAGATAGATATTTCATTTGGGGCCATCTATTTACTATGTCATTGTTTAACTATCTTTACAGATTACATTAAGGGACTCCAAACCTGTCATACTGTCCCAGTGTAGCTGTTCCTGTGTTGCTGTGTTGCACTATTGTACCAGACTGCACATTAATCTCAGCTAGGGCTGCAACGATTAGTCGACATTATCGACAACGTCGACAATAAAAAATTGTCGACAAATATTTTTGTTGTCGAGTAGTCGTTTGATCTCATATGACCTAATGTAAGAGCCTGCAATACTGCGGTTTGACCAGTTTGACCAGTGTGGCGCTGTAGCGCAAGACTAGTTCAGCCCTCCTGGATGCAGATCAAGAGAAGAACACGCACACACAGCGCTTCAGAGCAAATGCATCTAAACTTGAGCGGCGTTTGGATGAATATGTAAATATATATTGCGCGCTTTCCTCTCAGTAACGAAATAAACAACAAAAACGGACAGCAGTGTGAAAGCAACAGTTAAAAATGGATCTGATTACAACGATGTGGATGTTTGCATGAGCTCTGCAGTTCAGTAACATACTCCAGTAGAGTTCGGTCACATTATGTTTATTTATATAGTACTTTATGCAATAGATAGCCTTAATTGAAGCAGCTTTACGGTATTAAACATGAAAAACATGAAGGTCAGTGTCACTTTCAGTTAGAATTACAACTTGATTTTCTGTTATAAAGCAGCTCTCCAGTGTGAGCTAGCTAATGATACAATATTTGTATTAGTGGGAAAAAATTATAATTTCATTAAAGTGACAGTTTGGTTTGCAGAGATCAAAGCTTGATCTAGCTCAGGGCTGTTTTGATTATCATAACCCTATAAGGTATTTTAAGACATTATGTTGTGAATAAAATAGTTTATCCAAAGCATCTTATCACTTACCTTTATTTTGTTTCTTATCTGTATGACTTACAAAAGGAGATGTTAGGCAGAATGTGCAGAATGTGTCATTCAGTTACTTTTTCATGTAGCTAATTAAATGGTGAGAGAGTGTCTCTGTCTGTCATCTCATTTTGTGTGCCAAATACATTTATTTTTATAATGAATTGGTAACATTACAATAAGGTATCATTTGTTAACATTAGTTAATGTATTAATTAACATGAATGAACAATACATTTATTACATTTAAGTATTAATCTTTGTTAATGTTGGTTAATAAAAATACAGTTGTTCATGTTAGTTCACAATGCATTTATTTATCAATGTAAAAAAAACTTGTGATTTTAATAATGCATTAGTAAATGCTGAAATTAACATTAAGATTAACAAATGCTATAGAAGTATTGTTCATTATTAATTCATGTTAGGCAAGGCAAGTTTATTTATATAGCACATTTCATACACAAAACAAATTAAAAAACACAAAAGTGCTTTACATAAAAGGAAGTGAAATAGACATTAAAAATAATAATCACAACAATAAAAACAAGGAAATTATATAAAAAAAATTATTTAAACTTAATTTAAAACCGTTATGAGTAGAAAATGATTATACATAAAATACAGAGCAGTCATGTTAACTAATATTAACTAATGAACCTTAATGTAAAGTGTTACCAATTAATTGTGTAATAATTGTAATTACATAATATGCTTTCTAAAGCTGAAGTGACCTTTATTTATGTTAGAATATGTATAACTTAATATTCTAACTAATTGCAAAAACTGAATAATCAATCAAAGTCTACTGATTAATCAGTGGAATAATCGACGATTAGTCGATTAATCGTTCTAATAATCGGTAGATTAATCGATTATCAAAATAATCGTTTGTTGCAGCCCTAATCTCAGCTTGGCATCATTGCAGTTCCTCCAGTTCGCAGCTGTACTGAAACTGAGCAGAGCTGGCACAAACCACGAACAATGGTAAGTTTAAGTGAATTTTTCAAAACTTTTAAGAATAAATGATATTAAATGATTGCTTTCCTAACATCATTCCTGGAGGCACACAAACCTTGTTTTAAATGCAACTCATTGCTCTTTAAAAGACCTAAAACTTGTGTCAGATTAGTGAGATGTCCAAGACATGCACTGTTGGTGGGCCTCCAGGAACAAGTCTGGCAAACACTGGTTTATACTAAAGTGAATATTGGTATTCCTAGGGAGTCCGGCCAGGTCCTGTCAGTGGGATGGTGGTTATACTGTATCTGCACGACCTAAAGAAAGGAAACTTGCTGATGGCTTAAGGTGCACAGTGCAATCAGTTACTTACTTAATGTAGAAGTATAATATGGGATTGTTTAGGATTGTTTACTATGTGGACAAAGGGATAGTTCACAAAAAAAGTCATGGCATTTACTCACTCTCATGTCATTCCAAACCCGTATTACTTTAACACAAAAACATATATTAGGCAGCATGATTGTTTCAGTCACTATTCACTTTCATTGCATCTTTTTTCTCCATACAATAAAGAATGGTAACTGAGTCTATAAAATTGTGCAACTTATTTTTCATACTATTTTTATTATTATTTGTTTTTTACTATTTTTCATTTCAGGAGTACCTTGTATAAAGGTATTTCAAGCGACTTGCCTGACCTCTCAGTCCTGCAAGTGGCAGAGGTGTATAAGGACTTTACCAGCACTACAGCCCCTTTAGTCACCAATGGGGATGTCCAGTGATGTTTGGATGGTGGATTCTGCTTTCGGTAAAGTTCAGGCTGGGAGTGTTCTGTCATACCAACAGCCAGCAGCAACAACACGCAACATTACTCCCCATCAAGATGCCCTATAACTAACTAACAACTAGAGCAATATTGGAACATTTTTGATACTATGACCACTGACTCAACCCTCACCCCATCTTGCCTTCTAAAGAAGAACAACTGAACCAGTTCATTCATCATAGCTGTCAGAGTTAAAAGTAAAATAGCATGATGATGATCATTAATCTTTCTCATATTTTTACTGACAGACAAAAGTAAACCATTGTATTGACAAAATAAAAAAACATACTATGAGGCCAACCATCAAACTTTTTTCCTCATTAACCCTTTGGATCATTCAGAACTTTTTCATACATGCTTAACACTAAATGCCTGGATAAGATACTAAACACAATACAAGAAAATAAAGTAATATTAGATCTCTGATATGATATCACATATTTTATTTTCACTAGTGTGAAAGTCAGTCTTTTATAGAAGTATTTCCTTACCACATAATCCATTTTTTAAAAGTTAAAAGACTGAAAAAGAACCACACAACAGGAATTATGTTTTTGCATGATTTGAACATGAAGCTGTTGGTCTTTGTTGTTGCAGCACATGCAGTATATAGCAATTAATGTAAGTTATTAAATAAGAATTCAATCAGAACATACAATAACGGTAATTAAATAAAGGAACCCAAAACCAGTGTGGCATCAGTTTTACAGAAATTAAAATGGTAATATGCATGTATAATGTTGCAACTTTTGAAATTAATTAAATGAGGGTCAGGACACTCATCAGAGGAACGAGTAACAGCATCAAAGAAGCACACAGACAAGAAGCCTCAGCCTACCTTCACTTAATCTGGGACCCACTTATCTGTCAACAGGGAATTATAATGCAATAAAATGTTAATGACAGTAATAATCATAAACCTTTATTACAAATGATTCAAATAAATAAAATGTTCACCTGTGTTCCCTTCAGACATTGTCAGAGGACCCATGGATATGGAAGCACTGTCATGGAAGTCCAGAGACCTGCGCTCTCTCTGATGGTGTCCAGAGTTACAGTCCTACAAGAGAAAAGAGAAAATTCAGGTTGTGTGAATCCCTGATAAATATCACTGAACAAATATGAAACAGCAGTGCAATTCTTAGAAATTCTAAGCCAAAACAAGTTTTTTTTTTAGCAGCCTTGAATATTAAACATTACCACCATACCAACCTTACTTAGTGTTTGATCAACAAGTGTTTATAAGCAGCACATTTGTAAACCTTCACATTTACCCATCATTTTATAGAAAATTAATATAGGCCTATACATGGACAGAAAGACAGACAGAGACACGGCTAAATGATGTTGTTCTTTAACACACTGAAAAATCATTTCACAACTACAGTACTAAAGCTACTCTCGAAAATGTAACATCACTGTTTAAAATATGAGAGTTATTGTAAACTCACCATTGAGCAGCGATTGCTGGACAGAAGGCAAAGGTGAACAGCACAGTGCAGGTAAAGCTAAGTGGAGTTTGCAGTGAAGATAAACATCCTGAAGGAGAAACGGCTGGATGTTGAGACGCCGTTCTGCAGCAGCTCCACTGTGTCATCATTTGGATTGGGACACCTGAGAATAGCAATTATGACAATCAACAAATCAAATCTTTTCTTTCTTTCCACTAAGCAAAAACAGAATCCTGTGCTTTAGTCTTGAAATACTGAGACAAAGTTTCTCAGGTAATCCTATAGCACAGCTTTACTCTGTAGCAATGAGATCCCAGCGGAGACTGTAATCAGGATCATTCACAGGTGTAGCCCAACACGTGTCCATCACCAGGGCAAACTGGCGGCTGTCAACCCCCTCAACACGAACTTCCACATTCATCTTCTGGTCGAGCTCTGCATCCACTCTACCAGTGAAGGGCCAGGTAAACTCATCATCCAAATTCACAAATTCACATTCTTTTATGTTGGTGAGATGTGATGACTCGTGAGTGACGGGGTTTTGGTGCTATAAAGGGCAAGATTTAAATGTGCAGCTATATATTCATTCATTCATTTTATTTAAGTGATTGTGATGGCAAAGTGGCCTAAATATAAGTTACACGATAAGTCAAGTCAAGTCTGCTTTATGGTCAATTCTTCCACATGTACAGTACATACATGCAGAGAATTGAAATTGCGTTACTCTCTGACTAGAGCTGCGCGATTAATCGTTAAAAGATCGCGATCTCGATTCAAATACCCACACGATCTAATTTCTGAATGACAACGATTCGCCCGTGTCTATTAAAACTTTGAAAAAATCATACCGGAACATTCAAATCTGCATTCGCGCTGCTGCTGATCCAGAGAGCAGACAGTTAACATGTTTAGGTAAGAAAAAGCTTCACAAACAGTCTTTTCAACTACACAGTATTATTTCTGTCTTACAGTCATTCATAGAAATACTGGGATAAAAGTTTATAGTTCGGCTTCAAACATTGATGTCTATGGTAGCGATCAAACAGAGTCAAGTCAAGTCAAGTCACCTTTATTTATATAGCGCTTTTAACAATACAGATTGTGTCAAAGCACTTAACAGTATCAAGTTGGAGGATAGAGTGTCAGTAATGTATAATAATAAGATTAAACACTCAATTTTCAGTTAAAGGCATTTCATTATTGAATTCAAAGATGTCATTGTCTAGCTAAGTTTAGTATAAATAATATCTATGAAATTAAATTGACGATAATTGCTAGAAATTAAGTGTCCCCAACTGAGCATGCCAGAGGCAACAGCGGCAAGGAACCAAAACTCCCTCTGTGACAGAGTGGAGAAAAAAAAACCTTGGGAGAAACCAGGCTCAGTCGGGGGGCCAGTTCTCCTCTGGCCAGGATATTATTTTTTATTTATTGTTTTAATTAAACAGAGCCACTCATCTTTTGAAAGCAACTGGCGCTTCAAATAACGTTTGTCGATTGCATCATTTCTCCACTAGGTGGCGACAAGTGACTGTTAAAAAATGTATTTGTTATTGAATCATTCATTCGAGATTCGTTCAAAAACACTGATTCATCAATTAATGAAACAAGTGAGGTATGAGTGAGTCATTGAATCATTAATACAAACCAATTTTTCATCATTTTAATTCTAAAAGTTGGAGTATTAAATGCACTATATTTTAAATACATATACCCCGGGTTTCACAGACAAGGCTTAAGCCTAGTCCTAGACAAAATTAAATCTGAGCTGTTTCAACTGAAAGAAACTCGCATTGACTGATCTTAAAATATATCAGTGCCTTTGTTTTGTCTCAAGATGCACACCAGTAATGTTTTTTTCTAAGCATGTTTATAAAAATGTCTTAATTGAACTATGATCTAATCCTGGCTTAGTCTAAGCCCCGTCTGTGAAACCTGGCCATACTGTATTATATATTAAAATGTTTAATAATTCATTTAAATTAAACACTTTTAAATAGACTGCAGCCATTAATATTTTGTCACACATTATTTTGTTTAGTTCAGAATCGTGGGAGAATCGTGATCTCTATTTGAGAAAAAAAATCGTGATTCTCAATTTATCCAGAATCGTGCAGCTCTATCTCTGACCCTTGGTGCATACAGTTAACATTAAACACTGACAGTCAGTGCTTAATTTGTAAATGAAACATTGCAGCGTGAGCCAGAGTGCGCACACACACACATCACACACCGGATGCGTGTGCGCACCCAGATCACTTGGACATGGTTGTGTACAAGAGGTAAAAAAAGATATAAATACTGTTCGTTTTCTCACACAAACTGCTCGTTTTGTGTCTTAGGCCATCAATGTGTAGTTACGATGGGGAATTGTTTAATTTGGATTTCTCTGTGCATGTTCTTTTTCCCTCTTATAGAGACAGTGACCTATACCTGCCATTATATGACTGACAGACTAGAACGGTTTGACCTAAAAACATCAAAATTGGATCTACTGAAGAAAAAAAGACACCTACATCTTGGATGCCCTTGGGGTAAGCTGATAGATACCAAATTTTAATTTCAAAGTGAACCATCCCTTTAATGCAGTCCACGTAGCAAGGTTTTTTTTTAATTATATAATAAAAAGAAAACAGATAGAATAGAAAAAGAATAGAGCAAGCTAGTGTTAGAGGCCTTTTTTGCTTTTGTTAATTGTATAATAAATAAAAAGAAAATAAATAGAATACAAAAAGAATAGAGAAGCTAGTGTTAGTTTTTAATATTATTATATATATTTTTACGCTTTGCAGGTTGTCTTACTCTCTATGTGTATGATCAAAAATAGAGTATTTAATAGCCTATGTCAGCTGTTTGATCGCATCGGTGCCTCACGCACACACACACCACATATTCTAGAAATTCAAACTTGCCATCACAGTCTGTTCATTATCAAAATAAAATGCAGTCAGCCAAACATATCAATTTAAAGAGTCCGTAGTAGGCTATAACTGGTCTACAGCTGCTGTTATGCCAAGCGCATTTTTGCGCATGTGAAGAGAATGATCTTTTCCATCGATATGCGAACGCACATGAAGCCTATAGTCTACATTATAATAATAGTTTAACATTGAAATACATTGAGAATATGGAAACATTGGATTTGTGCCGAATGAGAGAGGTACGTGAGCCCACGGTACTTTCAGTTTCGCTTGAGTTTTTTCATTCTTGATCTGTTCTGCATACCGTTACATTTAAATGATTTGTTTTGGAGTGGGGGGCTATAGGCTATGATTATAGTGTTTATAAGTTTTACATTATAATATTTCACTTTATTTGGTCTTATTGCTGGTATTATTACACTCTCTCCAAATGTTCCCGCTGCTCACAAAACAAATTATTGTTGTGAGCAGCGGAACTTTTGGAGAGAGTGGGTTCAGTAGCACCAATCAATGAGAGCGATTTTGAATTTAAGAAAGCTGATTGGTCAATAATATGTTGTGGACCAATACATAATCTACAAATCATGCTCCAAATACATCTGCATAACCCCGCAATCGCTCTGTCTCGTATATGCACACACTCACTGTCACGATCCGCACTTGTTAATGCCGGATCTTTAGAAACAAATACCGGAACGCAAAAATCCAAAATCTGACATTTTCCGGAACAAGATCCGGCTCAAATTAAGCACTGATTTTCCCCATTACCTTGAAGATCATTTCAACTGCATTTTGTGTCCCTATTATAAATTGCTTATAATACATTCAATAAATGCATATCTATATTGCCGTTACCCTCTCCTTACAGACTCACAGTGCTTGTGTTATGCTGTTCACAGTACATTGAATGACTTGACTCTCTATCATGATTCAAATGTGACAAACATCTTAGTCAAATACAGTACTGCTTGCAATCATGCTTTGCCTGTTTGTATTTTATTTAGTTCTTGTGTGCTTTTAAAACAATTAGGTCATTTGGAAAAGGTTGTTTGTCAAATTTGTCATTATATTCATACATTTTTTACTTTATATTTATACATTTTATAATATTAATTTAATCTGAGTACAGTAAACTGTTGTCCAGTTTCAATGTTTCTAAAATTTCGAATAGGGTGCCAACAAAGTCTGACCCTGATCACATATTTCAGGTTTGTTATTTCTAAAAGTCTGCTACCCAATTTTTATAAAATGTTGTTGAATTGAAAAAAGCAACTGCAGAACAGGAATGATTTTTTAATATTTTTGCATGATTAAGCAAGAATAAAAAATAATATGATTGTCTTTGGTAATGTAACAACCTCTGAAGTAAAATAAGATTAATGTAGTATATAACAATTCATGTAAATTATTAAATACCTGATTATGGAACATAAAATAACATTTATGACAAGGAAAAATTCAGTGATCCTCAAACATTCATTAAAATGTCATTAGAAATTATGCATGCAAAATATTACATTGTGTTTGAATAAAAACATTAAAATAAGGTCAGGAAACTGATAAGAGGACCAAGTAACAGCATCAGAGAAGCACACAGACTAGAAGCCTCAGACACCTTCACTTGCTCTGGGACCCACTTATCTGTGGAGAGGGAATATAATGCACGGTGAATTGTAATGTATTGATAGCAGAAATCAACAGAAACCTTCGTTTACAAATGATTAAATAAAATGTTCACCTGTGTTCCCTTCAGACAACATCAAAGGACCCATGGATATTGAAGCACTGTCATGGAAGTCCAGAGACCTGCGCTCTCTCCAGTGATGTTCAGAGTTACAGTCCTACAAGAGAAAAGTGAAAATCCAGCTGTGTGAATATCCCTGATAAATATCAACAAACATGAAACATTAAGGAGTGCATAAAGTCTCCAAAACAGGACAAACCTTACCACCATGGACATTAAGGGTAACATTTTTCTTCCAATATTTAATGTTTGATCAACATGGGTTTATCAATGGTAAAATCTTAAACCTTTACAATTTAACTATTACATTTATCTATGGAGATGCATTCAATAAATTTCCATCCATTAGTTCTATAGCTACACAGAAACACATCACAGTTTTATTAATTATGAGAGGTTTTCTAAACTCACCATTGAGCAGCGATTGCTGGACAGAAGGCAAAGGTGAACAGCACAGTGCAGGTAAAGCTTAGTGGAGTTTGCAGTGAAGATAAACATCCTGAAGGAGAAACGGCTGGATGTCGAGACGCCGTTCTGCAGCAGCTCCACTGTGTCATCGTTTGGATTGGGACACCTGAGAATAAACAAATCAAATTCTTTTACGAGAGACATTCAACTCAAAAGCGATTTCCTGTAAATCATCGCACATTTGCATTCTATATTCAATAAATGGAATTCTTTGCATTAGTACTGCAATACTGGAAGATATTATGTCAGGTCATCTTAAAATGGATATGGATTATTTATTCAGTCTATGTGCAGATCAAACGTTACTTTTAAAAATTGTACAGTGAGTTAAGACTGAGCTTTAAGGAACAGAAAAAACAACATTGCTTTACTCTCTAATGATGAGATCCCAGCGGAGACTGTAATCAGGATCATTCACAGGTGTAGCCCAACACGTGTCCATCACCAGGGCAAACTGGCGGCTGTCAACCCCCTCAACACGAACTTCCACATTCATCTTCTGGTCGAGCTCTGCATCCACTCTACCAGTGAAGGGCCGGGTAAACTCATCATCCTCATATGGAATCATCCGAACCTGATATCTGCCTTCACCAGCGGGGAGGGTCTTGTGCACAACACTGTTGAAATAATGAATAGATCTGTGTTAAAACTACTAAGCTTTACGACTAAAATTCTACTCCTTTAATAAAACAGTACAGCTGGAATCAGAATTTGTATGTGACTCTCACGTCTCCAGTGGGTTGATTTCCACATTCATGGAAAGTGATTGTGTTTGAGGATAAACACAGCTGAAAGAAAGCTTAAGGATTTTCTCTCTGCTGATGAGACCTTCTGACCTCGGTGTCCCCAGAATAAAGTTACTGTAGATGAAGTGGGTGCCGTTGGCCTGTGAACAACATGCATAACATTTTGACATTTAGACTGAATTGAATTCAAGGTGTTTAAAAAAAAACAAAAAACTTTTATTTATGCAAAATTATTAAATATAAACCCCCCAAAAATTTGTATCAGTCAACCCAATCTTTATGGTTCTATCAGACACTACAACTGTTTGGATTATACATAGTTAATCGTACCACAAGATTTGTACCACAGATGTGTTCATCGTTATCAAAATGGAATTCCACTCTGCTATTCCGGATCATTCCTTTGCAGCTGGGATCATTGAGGTGTAAGAAGTCAGCTTGAAAACCAGCCTCAAAGAGCTGACAGCGAGACACAGACATGGAGCCAGAGCTGCTTTCACAGGTTTCTGAGAAATCTGAGAGAATAAAAACAAGTATTAAAAAAGAAAATGTAATAATGAGCAAAAAAAATAAAAATTATATATATATATATATATATATTTCACATTCTGTTGTGGAATTTTACCAACCAAAAGAGTCATCTTGTGGTTTGGGTAGGTCGTCGTTACACATACAGCCATAAACACCATTTTTCTTCCCACACCATTCATCCTCAGAGCAGCTGAGCTCAGAGCAGCGATCTCTCACATCTAAGAGAAGCACAGATAGATGAAATACAACACAAAGACATTGAGTCATAATAACAGAGTGAGAGCTCAACATTCTGAGCCCCCTGAATGATCATTGCTCTACATTCTTCAAAGAAATGAAATACATATTTGTTTGAGTGAATTAATGTTAATTTCATAAATTCCATAATTTTCCCAATGAGATCCACAAATAATTTGTTTTTTAACAGTAGAATTAGAATTAAATTGCTGGTGGATTTTATTACTTTACCTTTAACATTTCTGTATCTATGTTAACTGTGAAATTGCTCTTAAGAACTAGTGATGTCTGATTTGTGACAGGTTAGGTTAGCAAAATGATCAAAATCAGTTCATGAATCATAGCTCTTTCATGCACTGAATCATTTGAAAGCACTCGATGGTTCAGCTACCTACTACTTTTATTTTCTTTTTTTTTTTTTTTTTTTTTTTTTTTTCTTTCCGCAATACTGATGACAAGACCACAAAATAATCTGTGCTGAAATATTATTATGACTTACCACACCGTAGACCCGAGCGCCATTCTGGGATCTGTATCTCCAAGATGGCACAAGCGGTCTCATAGGCCTCAACAGCTGAACATAACATGCCATTTGCACGTGTGTACAGACACAGATCATACACACAAGAGTAGTAGTAAGGTGCAGGGTCAACATGAAGATGGCAGTTCTGGAAGGGTCCAGAGGTGTTGGTGATAACACTACAGAGATCAGAGTACCTCTGCCTGGATGGACACTCATCAGCATTACCGGTCTGGTCTCTGACACCACAGCTGAAGTACATGAACACATGAAAAATGGTCAGTTAAATGCCTGTACTGTTTCATCACTTGGGCACAGAAAGAGTTTACATCTGAAAAACTAACATGATTTGCTATTCTTGCATATTTTAACCTTAAGACATAACCCTTTGAACCTTTTTCCCTGTCCACTGCTCTATTTATTTATTTATTTTAACATGACCCACCAGGTAAAATCGACTGTCCTAAAGTCTCATGGTTCTTACCCTGGAATGCTGGTGTCTGATTGCCAGCTGTGGCCAAAGGAATCATCATCAGGAGCGAGGTCTCCACTGGGCAGGACTTTGTCATCTGCAGGATTACCATTGAAATTTCCACACATTCCACATAGAGATCCATAGAATCTTTCACTCACTCTGACTAGAAGGCTGCTATGTCCATCAAAATGGACAATAAATTCATTGAAAGCATTTAGAATTACGAATCCATGCTCTTCATGTATCTCTACAAGATCATTGATTTGATACGCTGGTGTGTCGATGGCAATCCCATCAACCTGGAGGGAAATCAGAAAATTCCAACATAAGAAAAGAAAGAAAGTGAAAGAAAATACATTTATATTGACACCATTTGAAGTCCAACTTACTTTAACTCTCCTGTTTTGGCCAATTGTGATGTACGTCTGTTGTCCATGCTGAGACAACCAAACATCCACTGCAGACACAAATGATACCACCATGTTCCCACGGTGCCTGTTGGTGGCCACCACACGGAACTCTAGATCACTGTCTGTAACATTACCGCAGGTCTGGGCAATCTCATATGAACAAGTCCCCTAATAAGAAATAACACAACGCACATATTCTTCATTGTTTCTTTCACTTCCCACACAGCTGCAACTTCACACCCAGAACTTTCTTGCAAGACATCAGATACATTCATAAATCAAATAATTTTCAGTGCCATGAAAAATATTTATGAAATATATTTATATAATATATATATATATACTTAGTCTAACACTAATAACCGTCATAACCCTCCTCTGAATAAACGTGACTGTTAAATCAGTTGTCCCCTACTACTGGGACACAAAACAACAAAAACAGCCGATTTCATCATTTTATACCTGAAAGTGGGCCACAGCTCCATCAAAGGTGATGTAGTGGGGGTCACCCCAGACTGTGCAGGTGGACATTGGACTGTAGCAGTCACGATGTCCATTTCTGACAGCACACTCCATGGCCAGTGGACAGGAAGATGCAGAGCAGCGTAGATCATTTGGAGCAAAACACTGACAGCGTTGAGAACATGTTGAATCCCAGAATTGTTCACCGATCTATAAAACCACAATGATAATGATGAAATTTACATTTCCATAACATGATGTCAATGAGTATTTTCACCTACCAAACAGCATCATGGTACAGTATCATCATTCGACCTGAGCCCGACAAGTACATTTTGATTGACAGTTTTTTAAAAGCCCGAACCCGTTTACAGACCGACATTATTCAAATGTGCGCACGCACACAGCTCTTTTGCCTTTTGTCAAGAATGTGTCATTTATACATGTTTTAACAATTTATTCACGACTAACGTAGGCTATAGACCACTTCGAAGTTGGAACAAAGAAATAAAATAAGTCCTCTGTAACATCTCAGCACTCTAAATAGGCCTAGGCATACACTTAGCATTATTCTCATTATGCACATATTCAAAACTTTTCCACACCTCAGACTTTGCTTTAGTTGCTCCTAGTGCAACCAAAACGTAATCGCCAGAGGCAAGCCTCCGTTTCACCTCCTCAGCATCCATTTTCGCATCTTTCTCGCGCTAATCGAAACGCATCACATGACCGCTCATTTACCGCGCAAGCCGGAGCGCAAGCCCGAGCCAGTGTAAGATGATATAAATTAAGCCCGAACCCGTCGGGTCCCGTCGGGTTCGGGCAAAGATCTTCAGATCTATACCTGTAGGTCTATATGACATATTATCCATTGCCTATGTAATAATGCTTAAAGGAAAATAATGCTTTAATCCTTACATTATAGTAGAATCCATCATACAAGCAGCCACATTGCTCCACTGGTACACAGAGTCCTCCACTCCTCACAAACCCCTCATCACAGAAACAACCTTCTGAGCACGTGTGTTCACAACTAGCATCAATGCTGCTGGCGCACGTATGACCACAGTCTGTGCCACACATCTCATAATGGCTGTTTGGGATGTTCGCGGAGCAGTCCATGACTGGAAATGCAACAACAAAATATATTTGTACAATGTGTTTAATAGTATGTAGGCCTACACATACATATATATATATATATATTATTTTTATAAAAGGGGAAAACACCTTGAAAGAAGAAAACAAATTCATCATTTTACTCTTTTCATGTTCACTCCAGCTACTTACCACAGGATGCATTTTCTCTCCAGTGATAGACAATGGCATTAGCAGATTGACAAGCACTCACATAGGCTTGGACAGAGTGACACAAAACATCATTATTGTTCTCAGAAATGCACACATCAAACACACAGCTATCAAAGTAGGCTTGGGAATCTACAGAACCATGGCAGAAGCTGAAGGGACCCTGACTGTCCCTGATGATTCCACACAAGGCTTGTGAGATAAGAGTTGTGCTCTCATCTCTGCAAGGGACAGGACAATTGTCTACACAGAAATCATCACATGGCATGTCATCCTCAACCATCCATTCTGTGCCAAACTGGTCTGCTGAAGGTGCCAGAGCACCTGAAGGAGAGAGAAAGTCATCTTCGGTATGGCCATTAAAGTTGCCACAGATGCCACACAGAGCTCCACTGTAGTCTGCTGGCACAACAATGATTACCTCCCAGGAGCCACCATAACTGACACTGAAACCAAAGTCAGTTGAGACATATATAAACTGTCCTGTAGAGTAGACAGATATCCGACCAGAGTCAAGGTAGACAGGGAGGTTTCTGATCTCTTCATCAACCTGATTTAAGAAAAAGTGGAGCTTGTTAATACAAAAAATTCTTATCAATACTTAAAGCAACAATGTTTTTCATATCACATATACTCCATGGCAAATCACAGTGCGTGGGACCTGCTTACCATTACAGCAGAATAACCGTTCATGTCTTGTGACATGTGCACAAGATGTCCAGACACATTGACAAAAACTTCAACAGTTATTGACACTGGCCATCCATGCCATCCTTCATTTCTTGCATCCACCTGGAAATGAGGCAGACCACGAGTATCATCACATACTTTGGCCAGCACATATCGGCATCTGCCTTGAAAGTCAAAATAGGTTCCATCAAAAGACATGTAATGGGGGTCTCCTGAAGCATAACAGGTACCATGTGGATGAGGATGGCAGCCATACTCCCCCTCCACAACACTACAGATTTCCTGTTCACTGCAAGATGATGGTGTGCAACGGACATTTCCAGTGATTCCATCACAGACACACAGGAACTGGCATTCTTCACCATGCCAGAACTGCTCTCCAGGCTGTCGATAGCGTCCATCATAGCGGCAGCCGCAGCCAGTAGGGGGAACACAGCGATCTCCATCCAGCACCAGTCCATCATTGCACTGGCATCCCCCCTGGCATGGCAGTGTGCACTGGAAGGGAAATGAGAGACTAGGGCAGGACGCAGGACAGGATGTGCCACACAGTTCATAATGGGTATTAGCTGGACAGTTGGGATCTGGGAAAACAAAACATGGACAAGACAATGAATGATCAGCACTTTGAAGGATATATATTTTTTAATTCTGAAAATCTTGTCACATATGTAAAATACTAACCACAGTGGGTGATACTCCTCCACTCTCCAACTGTGATGCCATTCTGTTGGCAATGCAGTGTGTAGCCTCGCAGGGCCTCACATAGAGCCTCCCTGGCACCGTTAGTCTGCTCCAGCATCTGAATGCAATCTTCAATCCGTTTCCAAGGGTCTAGTGTTCTGCTGCATTCAGCAAATGGTCCATCATCCATGGCCATGATGCTGCAGTGTGTATTGAACTCACTCCTGTTCTGATAAAGACCTTGTTCCCACACATCTGTTGGATCCACACAGTGAGCTGACAGGGATCCATCACGCCAGCTGTCTGCAAAAATCTGGGAGTCATCCAGCAGGACACCATCTGGGCTGTAGAATTCATCGTCAATGTTTCCATTCAAGTTCCCACACAGACCTCCAAGTGTACCATTGTAAGTGGTTGGAGCTGTGATTCGGACAATGTGTGGCCAGTCAGATCTAACAGTCACTCCAAAGTTTGTCTCTAAAACAAAACCTCTTGCACTGCTGTGATAGATATGGATCTGACTGGAGCCAACACTGATGGGTAAACCAACCATCTGTCCATCCACCTGAAGAGAAAAAAAAAAGTCTGAATTTGATCTTGCATTTGAGTTTGAGATAATGGTTAAACTGCTCTTAATACAAGGCTGAGAAAAGAAAAAAAAAGGCTAACCTGTACATTGCTACCTTCTCCCAATTCAATGGAAACATGAGTTCCTCCCGCCTCAAACTTCAGAAACCTGGAAAAGTCTTGAAGGCCCCTGGGTACTTTCTCCACTGTCAATACAAAGTATGGCAGTTGAGATGGCCCCATCACTCTTGCAAGGGTCAGTCCACAAGCTCCTGGGTATCTGAAAGTTTGTCCATCAAAGGTATAGTATGAACCCAGGCTTTCAACTGAACAGGTAGCATAGCTGATGGGTCTGCAGCCCCTTACACCATTATGGAGTCCACACAATTCTGCTGGACCACACTGGTGCTGATTGCACACCATTGTCCTGCTACTGCAAACACATTGCCTCCCACAGTCCTCTCCCAACACTACCGACTGTCCCTCAGAATAATAGAAGCCCTCAAAGACACAGCCACAGTTCGCTTCAGGCACACATTGCCCAGAGCTGAGGATGTACCCATCATCACAAATGCAGCTCTCCTGATTGGGCAAGGGACAGTTTATTGGGGCGGAGGGGTTGCTGCAAGTTGCATGGCAGCCTGTTCCATGGGGCTCAAAATGACTGTGCTCAGGACATTGAATCTCTGGAAATGCAGAGTAGAAATATATGCCTCAAACTCTGTAATATTTCACCTTGTACAAATATTTCAGTTATATGTAGTTAAATGCCAAATTTACTTCTAATGAAGACACAAGGCACTTACCACAAAAGCCTGGTTGTCTCCAGTGCCCTAGTTGTACACCCTGCTGCTGGCATTGAGCAGCATACACATTGAGAGCCTGGCACAGAATGGGCTGGTACCCTCCTCCTAAGCAAAGATCATAGACACAGTTCTCTATGTAGGTCTGTGGTGAAAACACAGAGTGGCAAGGTGCAAAAGGCCCTGAAACATCTCCTAGTATCCCACAGTGGTTTGTGTCACTGTAAAGGCTCATTTCATTGGCAGTACAAACTGCACAACCTAGACCTGTGCACATGACATCGTGGCATTCAGGATCTGTGTCTTCCTCTACCTTCCAAGAGTTGGCAAAGTCAACATCTGAGCTCAAGATCTCCCCGGAGATTGAACGGTAGTCATCTTCAGGATGTAGGTTATAGTTCCCACACAGACCACATGTGGCATTCTGGTAGTCATAAGGTACAGAGATGGTGACGTAGCTATATGCATCATATGTAACGAGGAGACCAAAATCTGTGCTGATGGCCAAGGAAAAACCTGACTGATAGACTTGGATGGAGCCATTGCGGAGGGTGAATGGTGTTGCTATAAAGGTCCCATTAACCTTGACAATGTTGACAAAAATAAATTAGAAAAATGGAAGGATGGAAGGATGGCTGAACTCAACAGTAATACATTGATACTTACCTTTGCCTCATAATAGTGATCTTTAACCAGTTCAATTTCTTCATTATAGACAAATACTCTGACCATTCGTGTCCATGACACATGTGTACTACCCCGATGCTCATTTTTGCCCTCAATGCGATAATATGGTAAATCATTTCCACAAGCCTATACAATGACAAAAATTCAGTATATATCAGTAAAGCATTCCCAATCTTATCGAATCAATACATAAATAGAAAGCCATAGCAACATGATAAATAGAAAGGCATAGCAACATTACTAACCTCAGAGAGAACATATGTGCAGGTTCCTTGAAAGTGAAAAATCTGATTGTCAAAAGTGTAGTAGTGAGGATCACCAGAGATGGTGCATGTTTGCCTCTGAATGTTCTGACAAGAGTATTGGAAAGCAGCAGGACGACAAGCTTGGGAATAAGTACAGGGCTCAAAGCTGCACTGGAGGCCTCTGCTGGTACAGGTGCATCTTTCCTGGCAGGCGGCATCACTCCAGAAAGAGTCTCCCAGCTGTACCGGCAAACCTATGAGAAAGACTTAGGTTTGTGTATATAAACTCCTAAAATCATTTGTGTAATTACTGGAAGGCTTTGCCTATGGTTTACTAGCATGGTAAAATCGAATCGATTTGGATAGGTCATTTATAGTCTGGCTGCAAATAGCAAATATGCATGCAGTTAGGGAAGCAACATTACCATTAAATTGACAACCCCGTGTTCCATGATCTGTTCTAAAGGCCCATCTGCCTGGCACATTGACATTGCTGCTGTGTGGTAGGCTTGTGATGTCATTCTGGAGTGATCCGGTAATTGAGAAATGGTGACTTGAATCGATAGTGTCATAACCAGCCTAATGATAAGGATGACATACAAATGTCTGCTTAGACAGTTATTCACAGAAAATGCAATACCTATTATATCAATGTCATCTTGTGCATACCTGTACATATCGTTGTGTTGGAGCGATTGCACCATAGTTCATTACAACAAATGAGAGATGGCCATTTGAAATCAAAACCACTTGGAAAGATGTTTCCTTAAAAAGACAGAAAAGCCAGTTTTTTAAAATATATATAAATAAATAAATAAAGAAGAAATTATATGTTAATTAATTAATTAATTAAGATTTTCATGGTACAAAACTGTGCTACTTACTGTTCCTGAATTGGGGAAGTATGCAACTTTATCCCATGTCGCAACAAAGACCCATGAAGCAGAGAAACTCAAGTCAGGGAAGTACTGGTTTATGTCTTGGGTTGCCTGTGTAAGGATACTGCCAGAGGTGTACTGTTGATATGAGATGACACCATTCCAACTATTGTCAATATCTGTCCAGAATGGAGCAATGAGGTCTTTCCCTCCATAGGCTGGGAACCGGTATGGAGAAAAGCTGGACCATGACCAATCAAAAGTCAAGTGTCCATTGTTGTTGACCTAAAATAGAGGACTGATTATTGTCTGCAGGGTTCTTAAAAAGATTCTAAATTGCTTGTAACACAAATTTAAACTGCAGTAAATTGCCCTTTTCCCCATTTACTTTTTTTACAATCTTGTTATTGACACTCCAAAATAACTCACATAAATCTGGTTGTATGTTTGTCCAAAAAATATGAACGGCTGCTGCAGGTTTATAACTGATGAACTACCATCATCACTGCGTCCGTTCACTGTGTCTCCAGTTCCAAATGGATAAAATGGCCCTGTAATATTGATTCCATTGTCTGAAAGAGGAATCAAAAAACAACAACACAATATTGAATATTAGTTAGTAACAACATAAATATCAGTTTCTGATACCCTGACATTTAAATTGCATTTATATTTCAATTTTCATTTTACCTTACTTTAATATTTGTATTCGTTGCATAATGAAATACAGCAATATGGCTGTATATCATCATGGCTGTGACTACCTGTGGCCTTTTGCCTACTTTAATATAGCTTATTATATATTAGCATATATAACTTTATTTTAAAATATATACATGCATCACAAATACATAACATGGATCTGATTTGTTCATGCAAAACAATAATCCTCAACATTGTAACACACTACAATATATTACCAGTTGTAATGTTGATAGTTGTAGTTTCTATGGTTGTGGTTTCTGTGGTTGTAGTTTCTGTTGTCGGGGTTGTCTCTGGCGTGACAGTAGTAGAGGTAGTGTTTATGTTGCTTGCATCTGAAAGAAATCATAAATATTTAAAAAAAAAATCTGAATTATCTCTTACATAAACAAAGGGCACATGTAAATAAATATATTTACCTGCACAGTATGCCAAATGGCAGGTAGTTGGACTCACAAACTCATAGACATAATAATCTCCTGGACAGGCTTTGACTTTAATGGGATTGGATTGGAAATGGCAGCAGTTATTGTCCCAGTGACCACAGACATCTCGAGTGACCACTCCATCCTCAACTGTTGGATGTCCTCCGTTCAGCCAGAGTGGAGCATTAGTGCCACAACTATACTCATCAACACATGTGTCTGGCATCTGAACGCTCTGACCCTGAATGAAGAGACGGTACCAGCCGTTCCAGCTGACCCAAGTGTCACACATTATTTGAGAGGAATGTAGATTGTTGGTGGCTCTCCATGAATCGTCCAGGACATTGTAGTTGTAACAGGGGTCAACAGGGGGAGCTGTTGATATGGAAACATTAAAACATAAATGCTCCTGACTGAATGAATATTAACTGGTATGAAATCTCCAGAACACTCTTTACTTAAGTTCCCTGATAAACTTGTGTTTTAATCCATTTAAAGCAGATAGCATTGTGTCCTAAGTTTGAACATCTCTTTTTACTTAGCTGTGAAAAAAAATTATTTAAAATGTCAATGTTATGATCCTGCCTGTGTTTCCCTGTTTCACTGTGAACTCTTATTTTGAAGTGTTTTCCCAGCTGCTATTATGTCTGTTGCTGCGTCCCAATTCGTCTACTTATACTATGCCCTAAAAGTATGTACTCTTTTTGTGAAGAAAAAGTACATACTTTTGAGTATGTAGCAGAATAGTAGGCAAGCTTTGGGACATACTACTTCGACATAGCTGCTTCTTTAACTGACGCTCTGTTGCTTAGTTACGTGCATCCTGTAACTGTTTAAACTGCCCTGTCAATCATCTTGTCACAGTTAACATAATCCACATTTTGTTTGTGAAAAAAAATGTGAAAAACGATGAAGCCCATTAGAATACAGTTAGAATGCCCTTATAATTCCAGCAATGAAACAAAAAAAATGTTTTTACATTTTTATATTCATTGCACAAGCAATGTACTTTTCTGTATATCAGCACATGTGCGCGAGGCCGCGAGCACAAATGTGCTATTAGTTTTATACAACAGTGCATTGCAACATGGTGTTTCATTCTGTGAATGAATCAGTTTTTGAACGAATCGAGTGAGCCAGTGATTCAACGGTCCATTCAGATGCCCTGCGTCCCAATGTGCATACTATCCACCCTATCTGCCCTAAATAGTATTGAAAATTACTAATATCGCATATAATTTAGGATGAATACTATGCACATTGGGACGCAGAATGAAAAAAAAAAACTTATAAATAATAGTTAATTTAATAAGGCTAATTTTTCATTAAATAGAAACCTTTTTAAAAATGAGACCAATTTTGCAATCATTGAGTAAAATTAGCCACAGGTACAGCCCAACCCCCTTCCTCATTTCTCTATTACAGTCAACCATGAGTCCTTTGGCAACTGAGCAATATGACTTTGAGAAGAATGCTTTGAAAACACACTTTGTGTCTTATTTGCTACAAAAACAAGAGAATATTTTACCAGTGGTTGTGATTGGTGGAGTAATGGATTCTGCGGATGGGATTGTCTCTGGTGTTGTAGACACTGATGGGATGGACTGATTTGAGGCTTCTGGTATTAATAACAGTTTTATATCAATAAATAATGTTTAAACAAAACCCAGAAAGTAAATAAATTACATATGAGTAAATGCTCACCTACACAGTACGCTCCACAAACTATTGGCTTGACAAACTCATAAACATAGTAATTTCCAGGACAGGCTTTGACTCGTATTGGGTGGGATTTGTATTCACAGTCAGCACTCCATGAAATACAGACCTGACGGGTGACCACTCCATCTTCCGGCTGTGGATGAGGGCCGTTGAGCCACAGTGGATCATAAGTGCCACACATGCCTTGATTTACAAATGATTCTGGCATCTGAGCATTTTCACCATTGTAGAACAGCCTGTACCACCCATTCCACTCCACATTATAATCACACATGCCATAGTAGTAATAGTTACTATAGTTGTCTGTGGATCTCCAAGGCTCATCCAGACTGATATAGGTGTAGCAGGGTTCGACACTTGGGGTGGAGGAAGGAACTATTATGAAAAAGTAGAAAGAGAGCATTACTGTACATACTGAAGATTAAATTTATTCAAGACAATAATATGAAAACCAACAGTAGAAGTGATGATAAGCATGTCAGATGTAATGATGAATGAAAGTACACATTACCTGCACAATATACAGGTAATGGGATTGAAAGATTTGGCCTGGTCAATTTGTAGACATAATAATCTCCAGGACAAGCTTTGACTTGGATTGGTTCAGATCTGTAGCGACTGCACTGAGAATCACGAGAACCAAAAACTTCACGGGTAACAACTCCATCTTCTAGCCGAGGATGAGAGCCACCAAGCCACAGAGAACTAAAACTTCCACATGACATATAATAAAAACACGACTCGGGCATCTGAGCAGTGGACTCATTAATGTAGAGTCGATACCAGCCCTCCCATTCAACACGAGTGTCATCATGATCAGAGATGTATCCATACATAGACCAGTAATTGAGTGTGCTTCTCCAGTAGTTGTTGATTACATTGTAGTTTTCACACGGGTCATAATCTGTGTTGTTAAGATATCAAAACAAACAAGTTCAATTTTAATGAGGAGCTTCACAAGAGCAAATCTCAACAAGTAAAACACAGTAAAAATTATTCACAACATGACTGTGAAGTAGTGAAGCTAAAAGTATAAAATGTGACATTTTCATTGCAAAATAAGATTTAGATTAGGAAACACATTCAGGATTAGTATTAAGAAATTTCCCTTAGTAAACTTTCTGCTCATCGATAGTAAATAAGGTAGTTATTATAGTAGTTATGTTTGGGTATGTTAAGGGGTCTAGAATATGGTCATGCTAGTAATTTTCATTCTAATAAGCAACTAACAGAGTAGTGTTCCCTAATCTCAAGTGTTACCATAAATACTTTTAAAAATTAAAACATGTAACTTACTCAAGGTGATGCTGGATCCAGTGATTATATCTGGACTTACAGTGGGAGCCACCTGTGAAATGGTGCTGACATCTGCAAAGGAGGACATTCAAGACATGACTGAGATCATTTTAAAAGTTAGGAAAGACTTTGTAAGTAAAAAAAGTAAAAAGCAGGGTACCTGTGCAGTATCCTGAACACCAGAACTGTGAATTCACAAGTTCATAGACATAGTAATTGCCTGGACACGCTTTCACTCTGATGGGGTTTGATTTGTAATAACAGCAGCTGCTCCAATAAGACCCTACACAGACCTCTCTGATCACCACTCCATCCTCTATCTGAGGGTGAGGATCACTGAGCCACAGACTATAGTATGCGCTACAGCTGTATGAACTAATACAGGTCTCTGACATCTGGATGTTCATTCCATAGTAGAAAAGCCGGTACCAGCCATTCCAGGAGAAAGAGTTATCACAAATCCAGTCTCCACTTTCATTGTTGGCTCTCCAGGGACGGTCCAGAGACTCATAGTTGTAGCAGGGATCACTAATGATGCTTTGGAAGGCAACTGCCCAAAGAGTTTGAAAAGGTACTGTTAAAATACTGTTTTTACTGTATTATGTACTGTACATTGATGGCAATTTAGAATATTACATTGTAAAACACAATGATTGTTCATTTCATGATTTTCAACCAACCACTTATAGCAATTTGAGCAATTCTAACTAGTGGTGTGCAGTCATGTATACCTCACTGCAGCCTGCAGAACGGCACAACAACACCATAACTACTCATGTACCAGCACTGTGTTCATGATAATATACTGGATAATATTACATAATATATAATAGTGTTGATATGATTATTGTTTATCTATTTAAACTGCAAACGCAGTGCAATTTCAAACAAATTCCCACACATTTATTTTAGCAAAAATAAGCTAGTCTAACACGTAAATATCCTAGTATTAAAACAAGAAATGTATAGGTTCATTTTTGTGTCATGTTGTGATTGGTTGTTTTGTTCTGTTCTCTCATTGGTTCATTGTCTTTATTGTTCGCAGGTATCTTTAGTTAGTTTTTTGTATGTATAGTCCTCATTTGCCATTATCTCTTGTTTAGCTTAGTTCATTGTAACCTTGCTCTTGGTGAGTCCCATGTTTTCTAGTCAAGTCTGGTCATGTCAAGATCTAGTTTAGTTCATGTGTATTTTTCTGTTTTGCATCACATTTTGGTTTGTTCTGTTTATGTTTATTAATAAACTGCACTTGGGTTCAGCTCAACTCGCCTCAGTAGACTTATGTAACAGAAGCCTACAGAATGGTTAATGGACTGCACTAATTCTAACTGGTCAAACCATGTTTAACTTCATTGAATAATAACTTAAAATGCATGTTAGGTTATCAAATAATCAGACTATTTACTCTTGATACTAACATTGAAATTTTTTTTTTTTTAAAAAAAGGTCACAATAATTTGGAGAGAAAAAGAGATCAAGCTTCACCTGCACAATATGTAGGATTGGGGGCTGATGTGATGGGTTTGACAAATTCATAGACATAATAATCTCCTGGACAGGCTTTGACTTGGATGGACATGGATGTGTAGGCTCCACATTGATTGGAATACCCCCCCCACCACAATGAAGTTCCCAAGATTTCACGGGTCACCACTCCATCCTCAAGTGCTGGATGAGAACCGTTGAGATGCAGCGCAGTGTAACCACCACATCCCGTGCTCACACACCACTCAGACATCTGGGCACTTTCTCCATTCAGATACAGCCGATACCAGCCACTCCATTCAACAAGGGTGTCATCATAGCCATAGTAGTTATATTGCCGTATGTTTCTCCAATAGTCATCAAGAATGTTATAATTATAGCATGGATCAGAGCTGGAAGTTGTAGGATCTAAGAGAATAATGACATAGAAAAGGACAGTTCAGTGATGATACACATAGTCTTTTTTTATGTGGCAAACAGTTGTGCCTTTATGACAAGATATCTGGATAGCACACTAAAGAGGGACCATGTAAACTGACTGCACCTACAACAAGTGTATCCGCAGTTTAAGCCATTTGCTCACTAATTTAAAAAGATTTACTACCTAGATAATAGGAGCTATATTTGCTTCCATCAGCTCGAATGGCATGTGGCTCTTAAAAACTAGTACAGTTATTTTTGTGTGCTCAAAATATATATCAATTTTGAACAGGTTGTAACGTATATCTGTATTAGTCTTATCTGTATTAGGCTTATAGTACCACTTGTTTGTATTTGTACAGGAAACATTTATTTTCAAACAGTACTGAAGCACTGAGGCATCGAATAAATGTTGAAAATGTAAATGTTTATTGACACCATAAAGTGAAAATAATGAATAGGTTTAGGGTCAGGGTGAACCCTTGCTCTTGTGTGTAATTAAAGAAGTACAGTATGTATGTAATATGTAACAATGTACAATTTCCTCAAAAAAAATGTGATAATAGATGTCATGTCTACAATTATCTTGGTTTTCAGGTTCTGCAGTTCCTGCTCTGTCCGGTGTCTGGTGCTACTGTTCTGCTGTCTATCATGGATCATCCCACCTGTTACTCCACCCATTTCACCTGTTCATCATTACCATCTCATTATCTGCATGCATGTTTAAATATATATATACATATATATACTGTATGTATACACATATATATATATATATGCTTTCTTCAATATAGCTCAGCCCGATCTTTCTGATCTGGCTGATTCTTATCTGATTCCCCCCCCCCCCCTCCTTATTTATTTATTTATTTATATTAAATAAATAAATATTTTTTAATAATTCACAATGTATGTATAGTGCCACAATCAATCAATCAATAATTAAATAAAAGTTTTCGATACAAATTAGCACAAGTCAAGCTGCGATACCAAACCGGACCACAGGGAGACGCCAAAGAACACTAAATCGCCTGCCTTTAATATACGGGTCCATTCAGAATCACTAAATCTCTGACCACCGCATAATCAGCGTTCATTATAAAACACTCTTGCTTGTAAGCCAAATACATGAAAATAATAATTTTACTGACATCTGGACGTAAGTCACCATTCTCTCTGTAATCGCTGATGAAATCTGCCGTTTTCTCTGCATTAGCGCTGTTTTGAGCTTACTGTTTGAATTCGTTCACTGGATCCTTGGACTTTCCAGGAGTTTACGGTTTAAAATGATGTGATTGCAAAAGCATGCTTCTTTTCATTTTAAGATATGATTTTCGTTATAAAGTACTGATTCAAATTAGTAATCAATAATTAATTATTATTCTACTACTCCGCGCGCCTCCCCTGACATGCTCTCGCGCACCACACAATGAAGTAGACCGACTCTGCTTGCGTTCATTCACGTGATTGGTCGAGATGAGAGGTGATCCAGCCTGGGTAGTGTGATTTACATAGTTTCTATATAATTTATAATCATATATGGGATTATATAGCCTAATCACTCTGACGATTTTACTCTGAGTAGCCTACCGGCAACATGTCAGAAGTGCCGGAGCACAAGAAAGTGCAGGTACTCTAAAGGCTAAAGTATAGAAGTACCGGTGCGTACCGGCCCACTTCAAGCACTGGGTTAGACTAGTGCATGTGCGCATAGAGAGTGTGTTCTTTCACTGCATGATTCAGTCTATTCAAATGCATTTAGAATGATCACAAAATTCAAGATATGGGGGCAGAAAATGTATATATTTACATAATTTCATATAGTTAATCAATATCACAGAAGAGTGCCTTTTTCCTCTTTCTCCATGATTACAAATTATATTTACAACAGTTCAATAAGCAAAAGGTTAATTAATAGACTTACTTTTTAGACAGCATATTGTCTGTTTTTGCTCAATTTAGCCAACAAAAATAAATCCAAATGCTGTTTTGCGTCTCTGAGGAACATAGCCTATGGGGCGTTGCTGGACCTAAAGCTCTACTGGGGCACAGGCCCCCATTACTTTTCTATCACTTTGTTCTTGAAAGCCTGCAACACAATCCACTGTACAAACTTCTGTTGCTTAAACCACTATTCCTACAGTGCAAAAATACTGAAGAAGGTAAACGTATGTATTTAAAAATATTGAAGTATATTTAACACACTTATGGCATACACTGTATGGAAATAATAAAAGCAGAGATATTTTTTTCTTGCACATCTGCATTCTTCTACATTATATGATAACAATGAATAATTACATCTTTTCAAGAATTAACAATTACAATATTTCAAGAAACCAATCATTTTATGGCTGCAACTAAAATAAGAGCATATTTAATCTAGAAAAACAAAACAAAGGTATTCCTCGGTTTCCCAGCCAAGTCCAAACAAGGTTGGTTCATTTTTTGAGCATTAAACTGTACCGCCTATAATAGCACATACACTCAAAAAAATGATTCGGTCTCAATTTACATTTTATGTAATTCAGTTGCATAACAATTTTCCATCCATTTAGATTACATAGTTTTAACATAAACAAATCAATAAACTTAATGTGATTCATCTACAGAAGCCAATAATGATCAAAATAAGATGATTTCTATTATTTAGATAATATTATTTAGATAATTAATTTAGTTTGGTCATGTTTACATCAGTGACATGCGGTGGTGTTTTAAAATGAGGATGCAATTATTGCTCTATATATAAATTCATGTGCCTGTTACACTTAATGTTTTCGCATTTTCTTGGTTAATTAAACATTATATAAAAAAAGATAACAAAAATAATTATATTTTGTATTTTATTAACATTATTTTTTTTATTTAATATTTTAAATAATTATTATACATTTCATAGTGTTGTATGCATTTTTACATTTTATTCCAAAATAATAATGAAAGGCAGTAACAATTTGAACAATATTTTGGAAAGACTTCATTAGTTAGACTAACATTAGTTAACATGAACTAAGAATGAACAACACTTCTACAGCATTAAATCTTAGTTAGATGCTATTCACAATAAGTGAAAATAGCAGTATTTTCTTAGCGATGTGCTGTTTACACTAAGTGCAAATAACAATAGATTCCATTTACACTATGTTAAAATAGCAGGAATTTCTGCTATTTATACTCATTTCAATATAGTGGCAATTACCTGCACCTTATAGTAGGCTATTGTAGAACTTTATAAAACAGTAGGCCTATGCAATAATAACATTGAGTGTAAATTATAATTTTAATTCAAATTATTAAATGGGACTGTATAAGCCCTCCCTACACCTACCCGATGTGATATGAGATTTGAAAATGAAAAAAAAAAAAAAAAAAAAAAAAAAAAAAATTTGGTAAAGGGGCGGAATCGAACCCGGGTCGATCGCATCAAAAATGACTTTAGCACGGGGTTTACGATCTTCGCCACTGGACGTGTTAATGAACATTCATCTTTTTGTAGTAACATTAGATCGATGGGTGGAGTTAGTGTCAACTGTTGACCTGTTGCGGCCTATTTGCACTTACGTTTGTAAATAGTGAACTGATGTTTAGCTGTTCTTTTTAACTTATTTTCGAGTCATCGTCATAAAAGCCCTGTAAACACTGTCACAAACACGAAGATACATCTTTCATTTCATCAGTTGAATGCTCACTAACTGACAGTCATCACGTTTTCAGGCCATTTCAAGTTTTATTTTGACGTGACGTGACACATAGTGATATATCTAAGCGGGTGAGTTGTTTACTTAATATTTAGTCAATAACGCCATCATTTTCTTCATTCAGGCCGAGAGCTCGCACGAAAACAAGAGGCGGGATTTAATGCATGAACCATCCACATTCAATCATAACTGACCATATCCAATCATATCGTGATGGAGGCATTTCTGCGCAAAAGGACGGCACGAGTTTGTGTTTACGGTTAAAGTGCACCACTGCATCGCTTTTACAAGCGTGAATTAGGTTACTACGTTGCATATAGAGCAGTTTATTTGTCGCGATTATCATTGTAAATGAATACACTGACAAATAAAGTAAACTGTTAAAACTAAAACTTGAGATTTATACTGGGGCACAGTAGATTTACACTGGGGCACGTGCCCCAGTAAAAGGGGTCTAGCGACGCCCCATACGGTATTTCGTTCCTGAATGAATCAGCCGTTAAATGATTCGGTTCAATCGCAATGACTCACTTGTTAACAGTGACTTGCTGCCACCTGCTGGCGGTTTTAATTCCACATTTACTTAATTTTTTAATTAATTTCAAACATCAGTTGTCAACGTTTTATGTTTAAAATATCAAAACGTTATTTATGCATTATGCAGGTTAAAGCATTACATGTCCATCTGAGCTGCATTAAACAGTGTGTAAAAGCATCTAAATGCCATTCAGATGCAACTTCTATGTTTCCTCTGCATTGCAAAGATGAATTTTGTCAATACTGACTCCATTTGCTTGGTAACAGCCCAAATGTCTTATTGACTGATTAAATGTAAAAAAAAAAAAAGTATATATATATATAAATGATCAGTTATTTGGAATATCATATTTGTGAGAGGGTTGGAAGTTGGAATTATGAGAAATGAGATCACAATCGTAAGATATAAAATTGCCTAATGAGCCTATAAACCTGACTTTTAAAAAAAAGTTAAGATCTTTTTTTCTGTTGTCTAAAACACATTATCATTATCTAGTGTCTTAACATATAGCCTATTTTGTCCCAAAGAGCCTGACAATGTGGATGCATATGTAAATATATTATAATTATGACAACTGTAACTCATTGATAGCCTGCTGAATCTACATGCATCATAAAATGAACAACACAGAATTAGCCAGTTTGGAATGCATGTCATAATTGTCAAATATTCCAAACCATTGTTTTTGGTCTGTTTTCTAACACAAAATTATGAAAATAATGATTTTTCTAAGTGAAAAAAAAATCTTTAGAAGCCTGATATAAATAAGAGACATGCTACAATATGAGATGTCATATCAATGGGTAATCTGGTTCGCTTAACTATTCCTTTTCTTTCATTTTTACATTTGTGAAGGAAAGCAAAAGATGCAAAAAGAAGTTAATATGTGATTAAGTAAAAAATCATTTTACCTGAAGTTTGTCCATTGATTATTTCACCTGTTGAATACACAATATAAACATCATGTATTAAGGAAACATTGAGTCAGTTCACCTAGCATCATTCTAATGCACGTCAGATGATAAAACACTCACCATTAATCAGCAGCAGTAGTGACACACACAGTGAGATCAGAAACCTCATAGTGACCAACAGCACCTCCTGCACATTCAACACACACACACAACAATTATACATGGAATGTTTCTTATATTATTTAGTATAAGAATATTATATTAATTATTTTATATTTCATTTTATTAAATTATTTTTTTAATAAAAAATAAATAACTATTATAACTAAATAAACAAACATAAATTTACAAAGTAATTCCTTAATCATTTGAGCCCAATGTTAGGAAAAGAAGAGGAATATCTTTACCTGAGGTCAAATGCTGCTGCAGAGCAAACTCAGGGAGATTCTCTCTTCAGCAGCTGAATACAGTGATGCTGAACTGCTGATCTCACACACTTATCAGTGCCTTTATTAATACATGTGGGTGGATCGTTACTGGAAACAGAAGTAATTTCTCAACAATGTCTTGAACCAGTTTTTCATGTGACATATTTGTTATTTGAACTGATTGTTTCATTGTGTGTGACTACATTCTTTCACTCTGTGCTTGAATAGATGTGAATGTAGATGAATGACAAGCGAGTTTGATTTGTTAAGGTTTTTTTGTTTTACCTTTTCAAAGCAGCTTTGCAAAAATAGTATTATAAAATGCCCAATGAGTGAAAATATCACTCTGTTTGTAAATAATGTTTAACCATGTTAATGGTGTTTAATAGTGTTTACATTTAATTACTTAAAAGCCACTGGAGGGATGCAGGCAGTGGACAAGTAAGATGGAGATTTTTAGACGTGCAAACTAACAAAATTATAACACAAACAGAAATACATATGTTTAATGCAACTAACAACTCAAACCTAAATCCTAAAGTAAACGAATGTCTTAAAAAGCAGCTGCGGAACAACATGCTAGTTACAAAACAGGTTATCATTAGGAAAATGAATAGGTATTTAATATTTGGAGAAAGAAAAGAAAGGGAAAAACAAAAAGAAGAAGCAAAAAATATTAATTGAAGCTGATTTATAAAGACAGCATCAAATCAACAGAATGAGGTAGAACAGTTGGTACTTCCCTAAAGAGAGAATGTCACATTTACTGAGAAAAAAATAAAAATAGAATGGTCATTCAATAATGATCAAAATAAAATCAAGTCTGAAGAATCAAGTCTGTTCTTGGGCAGTTTAAGGAAGTGAACACTATATTCACAGATTTACCGGAGGTGCAGAATTATGATCTTTAGGAATGTTCTACATTCCTCTGCTGCACATCGTTTAAAAACCCACGTCCCAAAAAACATGTGATGCACATTAATGTGTCCTGACAGTAATGTCTCCTCAGGAAATGTACAGACTAATAAAAATATAGAAGAAAAATCATTTAAATTAAATTAACATTGTGCCACTGTTTATTTAACTTTCTAATCTTACATGTTTTCAATAGTGCATGCTTGTCTGGAGTTTTTGGTAGCTGTAAGGTTCAATTTGTTTGTGATTTTGTAAGTCATGGCCTAATGGTTAGAAAGTAGGACTTGTAACGCAAAGGTCGTGGGTTTGAGTCAGGGATTGTTGGTGGGGGGAGTAAATGTACAGCACTCTCTTCCACCTTCAATACCACGACTGAGGTGAGCAAGGCACCGAACCCCCAACTGCTCCCCGGGCGCCGCAGCAATGTGACTGCCCACTGCTCTGGGTGTGTGTGTGTGTGTGTGTGTGTGTGTGTTCACTACTCACTGCTGTGTGTGTGCACTTGGATGGGTGAAATGCAGAGCACAAATTCCGATTATGGGACACCATATTTGACCACACGTCGCTTTCACTTTTTCACTTCACTTAACAAACAATGATTTTTAAAGCATTTATGAACATACTCTTATACTGTTATTATTATCTCCTCCATACACTAATACGTTTAAGTAATTGATTTCTTATGAAGCAGCATAATATAATACATTTATTAAAAGCAATAAAATTGATGTTCATTAGCTATTGCATTAAGTATCATTAATTACCAATATTAACGAAATGAAATACGTGCAAGTGTGCAGTATTGAAAAAAATGACACCTACTTTGCACTAAATCTGCTACAAACTGAAACTTGGCACCAATATAAACAAGAAAATAAAAAAATTAAAAAAAGTTGAAAAAATTGTTTCCCCATTTGTTTAGTCAAACTGGATAGTCAGGTTTATCGTCATTGTTATACATTGTAGGACTTTAAGAAAACCACCAGACAATGATGATTGAAAAAGTCTCTTTATCAAGTTACTAAACTGCAGCTGTCAATCACTCTGAAAGTGGATTTTTCCAGTTGCAACCAGTTGAACAAGATTCACCAAGAAGTACATACAGTACATGACATGACCTTTGCACGAACAGTGTTTTTATTTTATTCTCCATTATCTTGCTATGAACAATTCTGGTGATTGCGGTTTCTGCTAAATATTTACTAGTTGCCAAAATAATCCATGAGCTAAATAATCTAATAAAAACCATGAAAAAAATAAATATTTGCATAAAAATGCTGAACATTATTAGAAGCTGATCGTACGTATTGGCTCACACTGAAGCACAGAGATGCTATAGAGAGAAATAATCCATATTAATTTTGCAGCATTGAAACTATCAGGAATGGATTTACATAGGCTTTAGTAAGATGTAGGAAAATTCAAGAAGAGTATCTTCACGGTGCACACACGAGGGAGGAACAGGAACACGCAGACGAGGATATAAACTCAAATAATAGTATTTAATAACATCAAGGTAGGACAAGGCAAGGCTTACAGACAAGATACACCGGGAAGTAACGAGTAGACCAGACGAAATCAAACTCAAAATACAGGAACTAAATACACAGGGTAATTAACACATAATCACATAAACACACCTGGACACGAATTAACTCATAATGACATGAAACAAACCAAATATGGACACATGAGGCAGGAACAGATGACACACACAACAGAACCCTGACATAACTCCCCCCTCCCGGAAGGCGTGTCCCACGCCGTAACTGTGCGTTCACACCGCTGCCGGCGAGAGCGTCAAAATTCGCTCTGGCCGCCCTGCCAACGACGCTGTAGAAAGATTCGTTGACGCTCTGACGAGCGAACGCTTGATCTTGTATTTAAAGGAGCCGCAAAGGAAACAAGCATATTGATCTTGTGCAGACTGATCACAAGAAGGGTATAAGTTAACCTCATTAAATATTTTAATTGTGAAAGTAAGAAATTGATCAATGGAAAGAGCTTTATAGTTACAACAATTATAGTTACATGTTTGCTAACGAAATAAACCAATAAATGCCATTTGTGTGGTGTTTTTTGTTGGTTAAGTGCTAGTCTAATTTCAACATGCAGTTTATAGGAGACGTTTACTAGCCTAGGTCTTTAATTAACATTAACGTTAATTTGTGCGCAGCCTAAATTCCAAACTGTCCTGGTTGAAGTGTCTTAATATAATTGGTCAACTATGTTGTTTTGAGGAAATTAATAGCATTCCCGCTGAAAAAAACAAAGCGTTCTAGCGCTAAAATGCTTGGGAACTAATGTGGTCGGAACCAAAGTTTACAGGACTGCGTTCTCTGGACTCCTCTCAAGCAGAGGACTTCTACATTCTGATTGGTTGCCGCCGAACCGCGTCATAGCTCATTACCATGAAGTTGACTTGATTTCAACTCTCCTCGACGCCCTCACCGCCCAAAACTCGCCGCGCCGCTCTCGCCGGAGCTCGCCGCCGGCTCACATTGAAAATGAATGACTTCCGGCCACTTTGACGCTCTCGCCGCGTGCGGTGTGAACGCACAGTAACAGTTCCACCGGGGAGGGGGGGTGGGCGCTCTGGAGGCCCCTCGGGACAAACACGGACAGGAACACAGGACGGGGACCTCCAGAGCGGAACAGACAACGGAGGCCATGGTGGAGCTGGGAGCTCTGGAGGCCATGGCAGGTGGTCATTCATGGCCGTGGCCTCATCCCTCGGCCAGGCCACTCCAGCCGGAACCCTTCTACCCCCCAAAAAAAATTTCCCTGGGGAAGTTAGGGGATATCAGGAGCCCTCCAGGGCTGGACACACAGAACAGTGCATGATAGGACAGGAAAGGCCCTCCAGGGCCAGACAAACAGGACAGGACATCCCACAGGAACCAGAAGCCCTCCTGGGCTGGCTTGGAAGCTGAGGCTTCCTCTGGGCATGACATGACATCAGGGGCCCTCACAGGGTCCCTCAGCAACCGCTTCCACCTCCACGACAAGGGGGCAGGCGGCTAGAATGGCCTGCATGGCCACAACAAGAGGAACCGCCTGCCCCAGACGAGTCTCCGTGGACAAGACAAGGTTCTTTAAAATGTTCCTGTGGGCACAACAAGACAGACACACGGTACTCCTGGCCGTGACATGTGGACTATATCCACGGGGCTAGGGATAGCGACGGCCGGCGGGCATGAGTCAGCGCCAATCCGGTGGGCTTGAGTCAGCGGCGATCCGGCGGGCATGAGTCAGCGGCAATCCGGCAGGCATTGAGTCAGAGGCGGGCCGGCGGGCATTGAGTCAGCGGCGATCCGGTGGCGTGATCTCCTGCGAACGGCGCGCCTGGGGGAGAGGCAACCCGGGAACTAGGCAACCCGCCGGCGGGCTTGGGAGAGCCACCGCCGGTGGCGGATATCTCCCGCGATCGGCGGGCATGAGGGCTCGCGGCCAGCGGACTTGCGGCGATCCCGCCGAACTCCCACGCCGTCTTGCAGTGGGCTATGGTGGGATATAACGAGCGGCGACTTCCATGCCGCGGGACAGACAGGAAACAAACTGACTGGAAAAAAACAAAACACTTTTGAAAAACGGAAAACAAAACGGGGTGAATGGGCGCCGCTTACGGTTAGGTCTGGTCTTCTGTCACGGTGCACACACGAGGGAGGAACAGGAACACGCAGACGAGGATATAAACTCAAATAATAGTATTTAATAACATCAAGGTAGGACAAGGCAAGGCTTACAGACAAGATACACCGGGAAGTAACGAGTAGACCAGATGAAATCAAACTCAAAATACAGGAACTAAATACACAGGGTAATTAACACATAGTCACATAAACACACCTGGACACGAATTAACTCATAATGACATGAAACAAACCAAATATGGACACATGAGGCAGGAACAGATGACACACACAACAGAACCCTGACAGTATCAGAGGACTGTTCAGACATCAACTCATGCAAATGCACTCTGCCCTACCAACTCCTCAATTTCAGTTTCTCTTCACCTTCTTTAAAAGCTACAACAATACATACTGTTGTTAATCTAACCAGTGACTGAACCTCACCCCATCTTACCTCCAAAGAAAGAACAATTCAACCAGAGCGCAAACATTCTTCAAAACCTTTAGAACAGAAAGCAGAATAGCAAGACACTTCTCATGCATAGATAGCATCACCATGAATGATAAGTAGGACTGCCACTATCGACTATTTTTATTTCGATTAATCTATCGACTAATTAATCGATTAATCTAAACGATTAATTTCCCACCAAAAAATCAACAATTTTACTTAAGAATATTTTCTTAAACCAAATTAAATCCAAATTTCTATTAAATCCTTTTTTAAAGCAAAAGTAAAGTGCAACAAAGAGTGCAAGAAGCAAGTGTCCATCTCATCTCAGTCCACATCACTGAAATCAGTTCAGTATTATAGTGGAAGAAAGACAACATATCCACGTGTTCTAGTCTAATAATACAATTATAATCAGTATTTTAAATAAAGGAGTATTTACCAGAAATATTATTTACCAGAATTTATTTAGGAGAAAAAATGTAAATGTGCAGTATTTCTGAAAAAAAAAAAATAATTAATGGAACCATTAAAATGGAATCCAGAAAATAATGGAAAACAGAATTTGGTACAGATAAAACTGTAAAACTCAATTAATTAGACAGGCTTTTTGATTAATACAATTTAATTTAACCATTAAAACAGAGTATAGAAAAATTTGGAAATAAAATGGATTTCATAGGGCCCTATAATTATAATATTTTTTTGTGGTAATAAAAATAGATGTAAGTGAACAATAGCTTTTAAAATGACTTAAAATACATATATAATAGCAATGATGCAATAATAATTAGTTCAAATAAAGTATCAAAAGCAAGAAATCATATGGTTTTATTGAACAAAACTGTTAAAATACATAATGTATTATAAACAATAGAGCTAATGTACATTACGCATAATAACAAAGGCCTGCAGTGGGCGCCTGATGATTATTATTAAACATTACTGCGCGATCTAATCCTTGTTTAATATTGACCAAGCACCATTTAATTCAAATGTCCACTTAATATTTAATATTTGGTCATTTCTTTAGGACAGAAATGCTATAGCCGCTGTAATTAAATTAATATGTGGACATCAAAACGTGTAAACTCAGAGTGAGGGTTTGAGCTTTTATTTTGAAATCGCGATGTATTCTCCTGTGTTTGCACAGGTTTATAAATGATTTACCTCACAAATCTGATGAAATGGCCATGTTGCTTCCCAGATGAACGTTATAATAAACCCAAACTCACAACAACATGCAGAGATGGAGTTTGAGATGCTCCACACATGTAAATGATAAGTTTCCGTGGAACTACTGTGAACGGAGCCGCTGTGAGACGCACGTGCTTAACCTACACTCATGTACATAATTAAAGCGCATATACTGTTAGAACTGCATCGCATATAATTATTTAATTAAATCATAGCGTTTGTGAATTCACAATTATGCTTAATTATGATTTTTAAATGGGTTTAATATCATGCAGCCTTGGGAAATAGTCTAATAATGTGTTTTATGGATTCTAGTCTGTGAAATGCGGCACTTCCGGTATTTTGCGGTTAGTCGACGCGAGCAAAATGAAGTCGATGATTTTTCAAAATCGACTAGTAGACTAAAATCGACGAATCGCGGCAGCTCTAATGATAAGCAAAACAATTACAGAGAAATATTGCACTATATCTTTCTCTTACTTTTACTGAAAGGAAATGACTACAAAAGAAAAGAAAAAAAATAATAAATAAAATAAAAAACACAAGAAAAATGATTTTGCTTAACCATTAATTATTATTATTATTATCATCATTATTATTATTTACCTTCTGTGTCATTCAGACTGCATTTTAATGTCCTTATAATTTATGTCCTATAATAAATACCAGAATATAACTATTATTAAACCAATTCTTAAGGAAAGAAGGCATAAAATTCTATTATTACAATATCACATATTTCATTTTTTTGCTATTTCTGACAAGTGTTGCTGTATTTTCTTGAACTACTTAGTTACAGATTGAAAAGGAACCACAGAACAGAAATGACCCTATTAATGTTTTTATAAATTGAATAAACTCAAAACTGATTGTGTTTGTTATTGCAGTACATACACAGAATGAATAACTAATGTAATTTTTTTATTATTATTAATATGATGCCACATAAAAAAAAAAAAAACTTATGAAATAAAGAAATGTTTAGAAACCCACAACCAATGTGGCATCAGTTCCACATTAATATTGCTCTAAACAAAATGCATATTAAATGTTGCACATCTTATGTGGAAATAAATGAAAAGATGGTCAGGACACTCATCAGAGGGACAGCATCAGATAAGCACACAGACAAGAAGTCTCAGATACCTTCACTTTCTCTGGGACCCACTTATCTGTCAACAGGAATATAATGCAATGAAATGTAATGTATTCAAGGAAGAAATCATCAGAAACCTTCATCTATTAATGATTAAAATAAATGAATTAAGGATGATATTTCCCTGCTGATATTTAGTGTTTGATTAAAAAAAAAATTAATCAATAGCACATTTGTAAACCATTACAAATTTTAAACTCACCATAGAGCAGCGATTGCTTGACAGAAGGCAAAGGTGAACAGCACAGTGCAGGTAAAGCTTAGTGGAGTTTGCAGTGAAGATAAACATCCTGAAGGAGAAAAGGCTGGATGTCGAGACGCCATTCTGCAGCAGCTCCATTGTGTCGTCATTTGGATTGGGACACCTGAGAATACCAATAATGACAATCAACAAATCAAATTCTTTCATTCAGTTCAAAAACGATTCTGTTAAGGGGGGGTCCCGGGAGCCGCTGCAGCCGTCACCGGATCAGCCGTCGCCGGTGGAAGCTCTTCAGGAAAGACGGGGGGCGCGCAGGCCTCAGGCGGTAGTTCGTCTGGTTTCGGAAACCTAAAGTTGGGCAGTGAGTATCTTGTATAAAAACAAGATGGCGCTGCTATGTTCGGTCGCCGTCCAGGTCGCTCCGCTAAGACTGTGCTTTTATTTACTTTTTAACTTATTTTTAATTTCTCTTTTTGCACACATAACGTCGGCACTGATCACCTACGACAAAAGTACACTCTTGGACATTGGAAACCGCTTCACTAACCTGGTTCAGGACACTTTATCACCGAATCCGAATCCATCGTGGCCTCTTGAGATTCTTTGGAACGCAGAGAACAAAGGCCACAGGAGACGGTACAAGAAACACCGTGGAAAAAGCGCTGGAATTCGCAACAGATTGAGGAAAAGAGCCCACAGTCCTCCTTTACCGAGCATTCTGCTCGCTAATGTCCAATCCTTGGATAATAAGATGGACGATCTTAGAGCCAGGATAAGTTTCCAACGGGACATAAGGGACTGTAACATCATCTGTTTGACTGAAACATGGCTCACGCCCTCGGTTTCGGACACTGCTGTAACGCCGTCTGACAACTTCTCTGTTTTACGGATGGACAGAACAGCCGAGGCCGGTAAATCCAAGGGTGGAGGAGTGTGCTTCATGACTAACAAGAAATGGTGTGACCCCAGGAATATCTCCTCTCTGTCGCGATCCTGCTCGCCTCATCTGGAACATCTATCCATTATTTGCCACCCATTCTATTTGCCCCGCGAGTTCTCCGCGGTCATCGCTACTGCCGTTTACATTCCACCTCAGGCAGACACCGGCTTGGCTTTGTCTAAACTTCACGATGTGCTCAGCGACTACATTAACAAACATCCTGACGCTGCCTTTATCATCGCGGGGGATTTTAACAAAGCCAACCTCAGGCAGGTCATGCCGAACTTTCACCAGCATGTATCCTGTCCAACTAAAGGACCGAATACACTGGATCATTGCTACTCTCAGTTTAAGAATGCCTACAAGGCCCGCTCTCTACCGTCTTTTGGTAAATCAGACCACGCCGCCATTTTCCTCACACCGGAATATAAACAAAGGCTCACACAGGAACCCCCGGTGAAGAGGGAAGTGACGCGTTGGTCCTCCCACTCGGAAGCTATGCTGCAGGCGGCTCTTGATGACGTCGACTGGGACATGTTCAGGGCGAGCTCATCTGACGTCAGCGAGTTCACGGATGTGGCAGTGAGCTTTGTAAACACACTTACCGAACAAGCTACAGAAACAATAACTGTAAGGACCTTCCCAAATCAGAAACCGTGGGTGGACAAAACAATCCGCGATGCGGTTAACAAACGCACTGCCGCATACAATGAGGCTCTTTTGTCTGGGAATATGAGCGAGTATAAAGCAGCGTGTTATGCTCTCAGACGAGCTGTAAGTGCCGCCAAACATCGATACAAAGAGAGAATTGAGTCTCATTTTCAGCTCAATGACTCTCGACGCATGTGGCAGGGACTAAGGACCATCTGTGCCTTTGGGAACAAATCCTCCGTGGAGGTGAGTGCAGATCCGTCGCTGGCCGAAGAATTAAACACCTTCTACGGCCGATTTGAAAGCAATGGCGGCAGCGCAGCTCTGCCGATCAGCGCGTCAGGAAGCAGCAGGCAGAGAAGCGAGGATTATGTGATCACCGTGACAGAGGACGAGGTTCAGAGGGCACTAAAGGGAGTGAACATCAGGAAAGCGGCTGGACCTGACGGGATTACTGGCCGTGTCCTGAGGTCCTGCGCTGATCAGCTTGCTGGTTTGTTCACTTCTATCTTCAACGAGTCCCTTGCTACCTCTGTAGTTCCCACCTCCTTTAAAAAATCCATCATCATCCCTGTGCCTAAGAACAATAAACCCTCTTGCCTGAATGACTATCGTCCAGTGGCCCTCACATCTATAGTCATGAAGGTTTTTGAGAGACTTGTTAAGAGCCACATTAGCTATTTACATAGTAGCAATTTTAATACATAAAAATGTTAATTTCACAGTACTCAACACAGTTATAGATCCAGAAGGTAGATTTCTAATCATTAAATTATCTATATTTGACAAAAAGTTATGTATTGTTAGTATATATGGTCCAAATGTTGATGACCCCTCTTTCTTTCACGGTTTTTTTACCGCACTATCTGAACAACTAGATTGTGCACTTGTTATTGGGGGAGACCTCAACTTTGGACTAAATAAAGAAATGGACAGGCTAAGTACAGCTGGAACTCAGCGCAATTGGGAATCCACAAATATAGTTAAACAGTACATGAGCGACTATGGACTTTGCGATGCATGGCGTTCTCTCCACACCAACAGTAGGGAATTTACTTTCTTCTCACATGTCCATCACTCTTACTCTCGTCTGGATTATTTCCTAGTCAGCAGCTCACTGCTGAGTGACATTTCAGACACTGAGATACACCCTATAGCTGTCAGCGATCATGCTGCTGTTTCTTTAACTCTAGTAAACAAGAAGACCACTCCACCAAGTTATAACTGGAGATTCAATACATCATTGCTTAAAGACGACGATTTTATTAAATATTTTAAAGAAGAGTGGGCTTTATATTTAGACTATAATGACCTGCCTGGAACATCAGCATCTGTTCTCTGGGAAGCAGGCAAAGCTGTGATGAGAGGTAGAATAATCTCATTCTCATCGCATAAAAAGAAAAGAGAAAATAAATGTATTCAGGAATTAGAAGAAACCATAAAAACTTTAGAAGAATCCTACGTATCCTCCCAGGAACAGGAAATGCTGAAAAAAATATGTAAAGCAAAACTAGAATTAAATGAAATTATTAATAAAAAAACTAAATTCTTAGCACAAAGACTTCGCTGGCAAGAATTTGAATATGGTAACAAATCAGGTCAATTCTTAGCGAACCAGTTAAAAATAAATAAAGAAAAAACAACGATATGTGCTGTTAAAGATTTAACTGGGGATACAGTATATGACCCTGAAAGAATAAACAACACTTTCAGAGATTTTTACGAATCTTTATATTCTCCACAGATAAACCCATCTAAAGACGAAATTGACCAATTTCTTGACAATATAACTCTTCCGAAATTAACAGACAATCAAGCGATGGCATTGGATTCTCCTCTGACATCAGATGAACTTCAGGAAGCTTTGAACAGTATGCCCAATAAAAAGGCTCCAGGTCCAGATGGCTTTCCAGCAGAATTCTATAAAGAATTCTGGGCTATTCTGGCACCAACATTCTACAGAATGTTGCAGGAAACCAAAGAAAATGGCAGACTTCCACCAAATATGAATTCTGCCAACATTAGTCTCTTACTAAAACCAGGCAAAGACCCTGTATTGCCTACTAGCTATCGTCCAATATCCCTTATTAATGTGGACACTAAAATAATCTGCAAAGCTATCTCAAAAAGAATAGAGAAGATAACCCCTCTCATAATTCATTACGACCAAACTGGTTTCATAAAAGGGAGGCACTCCTCAACAAATACACGTAGGTTACTTAACTTGATAGATTATTCATGCAATAGAAACCTTCAAATTACAATATTGTCTCTAGATGCAGAAAAAGCTTTTGATAGGGTTAACTGGAATTTTCTATTTGCAACTTTACACAAATTTGGTTTTGGAAACTCTTTCATAAACTGGTTAAAAATATTATATAACTCTCCAACAGCATGTGTCAGGACAAATGCCCAAACGTCCTCTAGCTTCTATCTTAAGAGGGGCACCAGGCAGGGATGCCCCCTCTCCCCCTCACTGTTTGCAATTTTTATTGAACCACTAGCAGCAGCAATTAGACAGGCAACAGTGATTAAAGGCATTAAATGCAAGAATATAGAACATAAAATTAGTCTTTACGCAGATGATGTGTTACTTTTTCTTCAACATTCACAAACCACTCTCTCTGAGGTAATTACATTAATAAACTCTTTCTCAAGAGTCTCAGATTATTCAATAAACTGGTTAAAATCAACAGTTCTTCCAATTAATTGCTCCTTCCAGAATTCTTCCACTCAACTGCAATCTGGAAATATTAAATATTTAGGTATTAATGTTTCTCCTAAACTGGCAGATTTGATTAAATTAAACCACATCCCACTTTTAAAGAAGGTAGAAGATGATCTAACCAGATGGAGGTCTCTACCCATATCACTCATGGGAAGAGTCGCCTCAATAAAAATGATGATTTTGCCAAGAATTAATTATTTATTTGCAATGATCCCAAGCAAACCACCACCTGACTGGTTTAGATCTTTGGACTCCTCCATCTCTAAATTCCTTTGGAAAGGTAAACCCCCGCGTATTAGCTTAAAAACGCTGCAAAAGACCAAGGATAAAGGAGGACTAGATCTACCTAACTTTTACCACTATTTCTTAGCCAATAGGCTTCAACACATTTCAGGGTGGTTAAAACACACCCTCTTAGATGAGCCTTGGCTAGATGTAGAACAGGCATTATGCAATAATATAGAGATTTCGGATCTGCCATTCATTAGCTCGATCAGTAAACGACACGTATGCTTTAAAAGCATCAGTATCAGCTCTTCTCTGACAGCATGGTGGGAGTTTCTAAAAATGACGGAGTCTTCACTAATCCCATGCAAACGTACCCCCATCTGGAACAATCCTGACATATTGCTAAACAACAATATGATAAACTTCACAGATTGGAGTTGTAAAGGTATTAAATACCTGGAACATATATTCGAAGGAACAGACTTTATTCCCTTTGACAAATTAATTAAACAATATGGGATTAATAAGAACAGATTTTTAGAGTATCAACAAATTAAATCTATTGTAAAAAGGAAATTTAAGTCTAATCATATCAATTTACAAATACCACCAAGTGTGTCAGATTTTCTTAATCTCAAAACCCCCAAATTAATATCTAAAATATACAGGGCACTTTCCAATATAGATGAATCAGTATCACTTCCTATTGCAAAATGGGAAGCAGATCTATCAGTAAACTGGGACCATAATTTCTGGTCTCAGATATGTTTAAAAACCTTTGAACTGATTAGAAATCCTGGATTACAATTAATACAATACAAAATTCTGCATAGAGTGCACTACACAGGTCATCGGATGTTCAGGATGGGTTTTACAGCTTCTAACAACTGCTCACACTGTAAAGGCAATACACCTGACAATTACATCCACGCTCTATGGTTCTGTCCACCTGTTCAGAGGTACTGGTACAGGATTTGTGAAGATTTATCAAAGTGTCTTAAATGCTCTATTCCAGCCTCTCCTTTAGTCTGCTTGTTGGGCGACCTAGATGGTGTCACTACAGAAGATAACACAATCCACATGGCTTTCACTGCCCTATGCATTGCTAAGAAGACTGTCCTCATGAACTGGAAAAATAAAAATAATCTTAATATCAACCAATATAGAGATTATTTGTGGGATTATATTAGCCTTGAAACAGCTTCTGCTGACACATTAGATCAATCTATCTGGGCTCCTTTGATCAGCTCCATCACCTAGTGTGGGTGGGGGTCCCGATTCTGTCCGGCTGTGGTTTTTGTTGTTGGCGTGGGGTGGCAATATGGGCCTGGGGCATCTGGGGGTTCCCTGGGGATGGGTTTCTTGGGGGGTTCGGCGCTGGGGCTGCGGCCTTGGCCTGGATGGGGTATTGGTGACTCTTGAATGCTGTTTCTCTGGCGGCGGCATGCGGCGCTGCTGGGGATGCCTGTGCCGGCGGACGTAGGTTGCCAGCCTGGCGGCCGCACTGTTCCGGGGTTGGTCCGGGGGGGGGTTTGGGGATCTGGGGACGCTCTGCCTCCGGCTTGGGGTTACGGCTGGGCCTGGGGGGCTTGGGTCCTGGTTGGTGTGCCGCCGGGAGTATGGGTTGGTGCATGCGCTTGGGCCCGGCTCTGGTGTGGGGGTCTTCGATGCATCGGTGCCTCCGCAGGGGGGGGGGGGGGGGTCCAATAGAGGCGGGGTATACGGGCTTTACCTGGGTGTCTTATTGTCTTATGTAGTTTGGGAACTGACTGGATGATGGGGTGGGGTAGTTTTTCCTCTGCTGTGGGGTCTGGTGGGCCGCCCTGGGCTGCCACGGGCCCTGGTCTGGATGGGCCTGGGCCCCCCGCCCTGGGCAGATTTGGGGTAACGGGGGTGCCTATGGGGGTCAGCGGGGGAGCTGGCTCCAGAGGGGGGGTATTTTGCCCCCTCTGATGTTTTCCTCCCCATCCCTAAGGCTTCACTTCTCCCGCTCCATCACACCAACACATAGGTAGGGTTTTGAGGTGCGGGTGAGTCGCTGGGATGCGGGGGAGGTGGTACTCCTCTGTCTCCTCGTGGCCGCCTGCATCTCAATTACACATTACAGCTTAGACATTCTCATTACTTACTGTCACATGACATATACATATAGGGCTTTGGGGGTGGGCACACTGAATGGCATCCGGAGGGCGGTCTGTTCATTCAGCCTTCCCTCTGGTGCCAGTGCCCACTTCTCAATTTTAAGTTGCACATAGACATTGAGGGCTCTAGGGAGGGGACGAGCTGACACAAGCTTGTGGAGGGTGCCCCTCCCCTGTTTTAAAGCACCCCTGTTTTAAAGCACCTTAGAACAACACACACCAACACTACATTTGAGCGGGTGGGGTGAAGCATGGGGTCGTCTTTTTTTTTTCTTTTTTTTTTTTTTCTCACACCCCTGTTCTCTGTTCTCTGTCTGGGGCCGGGGGCTGTGAGGATGAGCTGGCCGCCCGGTCGAGGTCTGGGCTGTTGATTTTCTCTGCTGCTGCGGGGACCGGGGTGGTCTTCCTGTCCCCACGCCGGAGCGAAGGGGGTTTAGCTCCGGGATCGGGCGCTGGCTACCCCTCTGGGGGTGGTGGTGCCTGGACCTAGGAGTATAGAGTGCATATGGGGAGTGTGAGTGTGGGTACCGTGTCCATTTTTGTGTGTCTACATGTGGGGCGAAGGTGTGAATATTCGTTTGCGTGCATGAGGGTGGGAGCATATGCTTGTGTATATGTGTGCTTGTCGTCTACGTCTATGTGTCAGGTCGGGCCTTAGACTCCGCCTCACTCATCATCTTAGTCGACCCCCACAACACCACCATGCCCTGCCGGTGGAGGATGCCGCCGGTGCGTTGGTGATTTCTCGCGCCGGGGAAGGATGCTCGGGCGAGCGCCGGCCCACTCTCGGCGGTCGATTGGCAGGGCCTGGCCCTACTGGCCTTGCTGGGCCCCGATTGTGGGGTGGGGGGCCTTTGGGTCTCCGGGCCCAGGGCCCGGTCCGCCCTGGTGTGGTCGGCTGCCGGTGGAGCCTGCGGGCTTGCCGGCACGGCACCCTGGGGCGCCTACACTGTGGCTGTCGGAGGTCCCGCCTTCGGGCTCTCCTCTGCCCTTTTTTGGGTGGAGGCCGCGGTTGTCCCTGCGGTGGTTCTCCTGGGGGTCCCGTGCCCTGGGGGGCCTCCGGATGTTTGGGGCCCGGGTCTTTTCCGTGCCTGCTTCATGCCTTGCGGGATGGGGCTGTTGTTCCCCACACACACTATTAAACATTTACATGGAGGAACCTTATGAACACAAGCGCGCTCACACACACAGGTGTACACTCAAGCATTCACATTGGTGTAAAAACAGGTGCTCACAGACACACATTGTCTTGATCTGCTGTTGCTTCAAAACTTATTTTGTAATATTAGTTATGTGTGCTGCTCAATAACATTTAACATTTAGAATTTATTGTGATTTATACAGATGTTGGTTGTTGCTGCAGTCTCTTTGATGTTGTGTCTTCGGTTGTTTTCTCTTTTTGTCAGCAGGTATTGAAGCAAATTGTCTGGTTTTTTTTTGTTTTGTTTTTTTTCTCTCTCTCTATCTATCCCCCATTCTCCTTTTTTCTCTCTCTCTTCCCCTTCTTTGTTGACTTTCCCCACAACCTTTTTTTTTTTTTTTTTTTTTTTTTTTTTCTCTTTCCTCTCTTCTTTCTCTCTCTTGTTCTCTCTGTCCCCTGGTCTTGTCTGTCACAGTGTGGTTAAGTAAAAGGGTATATAAAATTAAATTAATTAATTAATATAAAAAAAAAAAAAAAAAAAAAAAAAAAAAATGTATATATATGTGTGTGTGTGTGTATATGTGTATATATATATATATATATATATGTGTATGTGTATGTATATGTATATATATATATATATATGTATATAAAAAAAAATATATATATTTAATTAAAAAAAAAAAAGAAAAAAGGCTGTGAATGATGATAGTATAGCCATGCATATGTACTGTCATGTGTTATCTGTGCTACTGACAGGCCAAAAAAAAAAAAAAAGAGCCACATTAGCTCATCCATCCCTGTTACTTTGGACCCTCTTCAGTTTGTCTATCGTCCCAATAGATCAACTGATGATGCCATCTCTCACATACTTCACTCCTCCCTCACACACATTGACAGCAGCAATGGTAACTATGCAAGGCTGCTATTTATAGACTATAGCTCAGCTTTCAACACCATAGTCCCCATCAAGCTGACTAATAAACTCACAGGCCTCGGCCTAAACACTACACTCTGTGACTGGATTCAAGATTTCCTCACCGGCAGACCTCAAGTGGTGAAGCTAGGCCAGTACACCTCAAACTCCATCACCCTGAATGTAGGAGCCCCGCAGGGTTGCGTTCTGAGTCCCCTGCTCTACTCTCTCTACACACATGACTGTGTGTCCTCTCACAGCTCCACATCTATTATCAAATTTGCTGATGATACTGTGGTTCTGGGCCTCATTTCCAACAATGATGAGACCGCATACTTGGATGAGGTAGAGAGACTAACATCATGGTGCCAGGACAACTGTCTCTCTCTGAATGTGAGCAAAACTAAAGAGCTGATTGTAGACTTCAGAAAGAAACACCTGCTGCCCTACACTCCTCTTGTGATCAGCGGGACCCATGTGGAGAGAGTAAGCAGCTTCAAGTACCTCGGTGTAAACATCTCCGAGGACCTGACTTGGACTACACACATCCAAACACCGGTTAAGAAAGCCAGGCAAAGACTGTACCATCTGCGACAGCTGAGGAAATTCAGGGTCTCACCATCAATCCTGAAAACTTTCTATGCAGGGACCATAGAAAGTGTATTGACTCAGTGCATCTCAGTGTGGTATGGAAACAGCTCCAGCCAAGACTGCAAGGCCCTGCAGAGAGTTGTGCGCTTAGCTGAGCGTATCTCTGGGTCTGCTCTCCCCTCTCTGCAGGACATCTACATCAAACGCTGCAGAAGCAGAGCTGTCAAAATCACCAAGGATTCAAATCACCCTGGAAACTGTCTATTCTCTCTGCTGCCATCTGGTAAGCGCTTCCGCAGCCTGATGGCAAAAACTGAGAGACTCAGGAGGAGCTTCTTCCCCCAGGCCATCAGGCTCCTGAATTCAAACTGAACTGAACCCAGCCTCTTAACATCAACATGACTCCACTTACTAATCACTCACAATCAATAATATACTCACACTCATTATCATCTACCTCATACTGACAGTGTCATTTGCACACAATACTGTCATTTGCACACAATAATGTCATTTGCACACAACACTTTCTGTATCTTGATATCTTATCATATTTTATATTTATTCTTTTTGTGATTGCTGCTTATTTCACCATGTCCCCCCCCCCCCCCGTTCAGTCATGCTTATCTTAATATTTAATTCTACAGCATACTGTCATGCACATTCTCTTACACTCTATATTTTATATTCTGTGCTTTATATATTATTTGTTATTCATTTTATTTTATGCATACTTCCCTTGTTGTATTCTACAATATTTGCACTGTCCATGGAGCGGACCTGATTCACATTTCACTGCTGGTTATACAATCTCTGTATAGTCGTGTATGTGACAAATGAAACTTGAAACTTGTTAATCTTCACACATTTCTATTCCAGGTACAAAACATGGGATCTTGTGCTTTAGTTCTAAAATACTGAAAGATTCAATTCTGAGGCCATGCTAAGAGTTAGTTATAGTTAAGCCTGAACTTTAAGGAATAGAAACAGCTTTACTCTGTGACGATGAGATCCCAGTGGAGACTGGAGACTGTAATCAGGATCATTCACAGGTGTAGCCCAACATGTGTCTATAACTGAGGCAAACTGGCGGCTGTCAACCCCCTCAACACGAACTTCCACATTCATCTTCTGGTCGAGCTCTGCATCCACTCTACCAGTGAAGGGCCGGGTAAACTCATCATCCTCATATGGAATCATCCGAACCTGATATCTGCCTTCACCAGCGGGGAGGGTCTCGTACACAATGCTGTTAAAATAATCAATAGATCTGTGTTAAAACTACTAAGCTTTATGGCTAAAATTCTACTCCTTTAATAAAACAGTACAGTTTAAATCAGAATTTGTATGTGACTCTCACGTCTCCAGTGGGTTGATTTCCACATTCATGGAAAGTGTTTGTGTTTGAGGATAAAAACAGCTGAAAGAAAGCTTAAGGATTTTCTCTCTGCTGATGAGACCTTCTAACCTCGGTGTTCCCAGAATAAAGTTACAATAGATGAAGTGGGTGCCGTTGGCCTGTGAACAACATGAATAACACTTTGACATTTAGCCTAAATTGAATTCAAGGTATTAAAAAATAAAAAAAATAATTAAAGCAAAATTATAAGCAATAAACCCCCAAAAAGTTGAATCAGTCAATCCAACTCTTTTGGTTCTATCAGACACTACAACTGTTTGGATTATACATAGTTAATCATACCACAAGATTTGTGCCACAGATGTGTTCATCGTTATCAAAATGGAATTCCACTCTGCTATTCTGGATCGTTCCTTTGCATTTACATTACATTTATGCATTTAGCAGACGCTTTTATCCAAAGCGACTTACATTGCATTCAAGTTACAGTTTTACATTTGATCAGCTCTTGCTTTCCCTGGGAATCGAACCCATGATCTTGGCGTTGCTAGCGCCATGCTCTACCATTTGAGCTACAGGAAAGCTTTGCAGTTGGGATCATTGAGGTGTAAGACGTCAGCTGGAAAACCAGCCTCAAAGAGCTGACAGCGAGACACAGACATGGAGCCAGAGCTGCTTTCACAGGTTTCTGAGAAATCTGAAAGAGAGAAAAAAGAAAATCAAGAGATTGTCAGAATTATTAAAACAGAAAACATAATAATGAACAAAAAATATATATTTCACATTTTGTTGGGGAATGTTACAAACCAAAAGAGTTGGCTTGTGGTCTGGGTAGGTCATCATTACACACACAAAAAAAAACATTTTTCTTCCCACACCATTCATCCTCAGAGCAGCGATCTCTCACATCTAAGAGAAGCACAGATGGATGAAAAACAACACAAAGACATTCAGAGTCATAATAACAGAGTGAGAGCTCAACATTCTGAGCCCTCTCTACATGTCTCAAGGTAATATATATATATATATATATATTTTGTGAATTAATGTAAATTTCACATTTATCAACAAATTTCCCACTGTGATTCACAATTAATAGCCTGTTAGTTAGTTGTTGTTTTTTAACAGACTTTTAACCTTTAATGAATTTAATTGTAATTAAATTCCTGGGGGATTGTATTACTTTACACTCTAAAAATGCTGGGTTAAAAAATAACCCAACCTTAACCCAGCCGCTGGGTAACTATGGGACAGAACGCGCGCTGGGTTGTTTTGACCCAAGTGCTGGGTTAAACCATTTGACCCAGAATGCTGGGATGTTTATTTGACCCAACCAGTGGGTCAGGTTAACTGTGTTTCTGGGTTAAACATTACCTAAATATTGGGTTATTTGTTGTCTCATTGCCTTGCTACTTTTATATTTAACAATATTACCAATAATAATAAAGAACAATCCCAAAGGAATGTAAAATTATTATTTTTCTGTAATACAATTACACAACACAAAAAAATGCAACTGTAAATATCAATTTAATGAGTTTTCACATTTCTTTTTAAAACAATTTTTGAATGGGTGCTACTGTTACACATTACATCCAACCCCTACAGACACAAATAAAACAACGTTTTTTGTAGATCAGTTTCTTTAAAACACAAAACTTTGTAAACTAGGTACTGTAGATTCCTATTCTTTGTCAACATTGCAGCATCATACCACTATGAAATTGATTATTGCCACATGAGAATTAGTCCAAACATTGTGCCATTAAAACTAAGCCAAACAAAGAGACCTACAACAGACAATACATGTGACAAAATTAAAACATTACAAGTGGCCAGAAAAAACTGTTGCTCTCAAATACTTCACACATGAAGACTTATGTCCATCAATATGATATACTGCATGCTGGAGAAACTCCCAGGAAGGAAGATGTTAGTGTAGCTAACATCAAGCACAAATAAAGGACTTGAAAAATATAAACAGCCTCAAGCAACAAGTCCGTTTCAATGGCATGGCCCGAAACAATGGCGAAGGTGTGGGATGTCGTTGTCTCGTCACCAAGGCACAAAATGTGCAGGAATGCATCACCATGTTGGTCCCCACCTGTTAATTACACAACACTTAGTCTTGCAACATAACTTACATTTTCACAAGGTGTAACATTTAAGTTGACTTAAATAAATAACCTTTAAGTGTATTTTATGGAAATCAGCCAAACCATCAGGGTTTTCCTGTGAACTGGGTCTGGTAAAGTTTGCTCAACCAAAATATTTATTGTGTTACTGATTTAGGTTTCTTTCTGCTTACTGGCACATCTTGGTTGTCTACCTAAATTTCATCCAACCAACATGGCATAAATTATGGGGTATTTAAAGCCCCCAATATATATATATATATAGTACTGTGTAAAAGTTTTAGGCCACTAGTATTTCAGCCAGCTAAAAAAAAATGGTTTTAAGTCAGTTATTTTGATCTTTTGCTGTAATATGTCTGTAGGAAATATCAGTTTACATTTCCAAACTTTTTTTTTTGCCATTAATTTTAATAATCCAGTGAGATTTTTGTTTGCACAAAGAGTCTGACAACAGCCAATGCTCCACACAGAGATCTGATTTCATCATCATCCAGTCTGTCTGGAATGACATGAAGAAACAGAACAAACTGAGACAGACTAAATCCAGAAGAACTGTGGCAACGTCTCCAAAATGCTTCAAGAAACCTCCTGCAAAGCTCCTGAGAAACTCTGCTCAAGTGCACCGAGGGCAAAAGCTGCTTTAAACACAAACCATGCTCACACCAAATGCTGATTTAATTTAGTTAATAGAAGTTAATTGATAAAGGAAATCTATTTATGACATTATTTTTAACAGCATCCTCATTTTACAGCATTTTTTCACAAGTGTCTAAAACTTTTAACAGTACTGTAGCTTTGCAGGTAGGATTCTTGAAGCATCTTGGAGATGTTGCCACAGTTCTTCTGAATTTAGTCTGTCTCAGTTTCTTCATGTCATTCCAGACAGACTGATGATCAGATCAGATCAGATCTCTGTGTGGAGTACAGCCTATGTGTGGGCTGTTGTCAGACATTCACTGGATTATTACAATTAATGGCAAAAATGAATGTTTGAACATGTAAACTGATATTTCCTACTGACACAATACAGCAAAAGATAGAAATAACTGACTTAAAACCATTTTTTAACTGGTGAAAATACTAGTGGCCTAAAACTTTTGCACAGTACTGTAGAGTAGAAAAAGTAAAAAAAAAAACGTACAGGTTGTACGTCAAATGAATGACTTCCAGGATTCTGTGGTTGTAGGTCTGAAGACCTTTCCTCCGTTCTTGTATATTGATTGGGGGAGCAGAATGGGCAGGACTTTGAAAGCACTCTCCCTTTTAGCATCTAAACCATAAGAATAATACAGTGCAAACTGTGAAACTGATCTCACAATCAAAACGACACATTGAAACATTTTTCCTGTGAAAATGTCTTCATTCCTTTAAGTGTAAAATATATATTCTTGGTTTAAAGGGATCATGAACTGCCTTTGTTTGTTTTTTTGTACTGTTCTTTTATGGGATTAACTTTGTGCCAATTAAAATGAATGTAATTTTTCAAGAAACGTATGAAAATATAAATTGAAACGGAATAAAATGTCTTTGAAACTGAAAAAAATAAATAATTGCATGCAAAATTTTTTACTTCGTTTTTAATACACTGCATGTTTTGCAATGGTTTTCTCCTATTTCATTCGTTGATCTGTACTTACAAATACGCTTCCAGAGATTATTTACGCTTCTAAAGTTTTCGTTTACGATTCTGAAGTTTTTGTTCACCCTTCTGGCACAAATCTTTTGTGGGGGCGGTGCTAGCAGTGGTGTGTTCTCATTGGCTACTGAGTTTTTGATTGACAGCTTCTTGACCTGGAAGTGAAGACGTCAGTGTTGTGCCCCCAGTGTGGATGTGAGCGTCTCTTAGCGGCTTCCTATTTCATTTTAATGATATAAAATAATATATAAATATTTGTATTATTATTATGTTATCAGTATTGTTCTGCTGCTTTGCTACATTGTTGAGATGATTTCTTAGGAATAGCACAGCGAATGATATCATCATTATCATCAATCATCGTCGTTATCAGGATACTCACAGTAAGTTGTCTTGATTTAGCCCAATCATTACTGGACCTGGTTATCTACATACAGTTATAGCCTTCAATTAGATAACATTTGCTTCGATTAGTTCATATTTCCCCCCAGCACATAGCACAATGTACAGTACTAAATGTACTGTATCTGACAATGACCGATGCTATTTTACAAGTGCACTGTCAATCACTGCGCTGTCAACTTTGGCAATGTAAAGCCTTTTTAACCATGCTTTTTCTGTGTCTAGATTTGACTAATAATAATGCAAAAATGGTCACTTCAGATGAACATTTTTTTTGGGGGGGGGACTCTTACTCAAAACAAACTTTGACAAAAAGTATAGTCTTTAATAATGCCTAAATATATATCCAAATGCAAAAGCTAATACATACAAATAATTATGATTGAAATCAGTTTCCAGCAACTAGGGTATACACAGTCATGGATATATAGGGCTATACAGCCATCTAATGGTTACACAACGGTATTACAGATGATAAATGGTGCATATTTTTGATGTATTTATTACTAAGTTAAAATTACTAATATATATCAAATTAAATAATTATATTGTGTATTTATTTGTTTGAAATATTTTAAGTTTGAAATGTGTCATGGGAGTTCAAAGCAGCTGGTATTGTTAGACTATAATACATCTTTCTCAATTTCCAGGGAGTGGAGCAACTTTTCCATAAACAAACTTCTGATGCTGACCCAGAGGATGCAGTGATAGTACCAGAGATCCATTGCCCTCATCAGACAAGAATCTTATCTTGTTCAGACACATCACCTTTGAACGACTGGGATCTTGATCTTCAGACACCTGATATTATGCAAATAGTTTAATTTCTTTGGAGCTCTAGATTAAAACAAACACAGTTCGCACGTACACAAGAGGTTGCACTTTATTCTTATTAGTCTATGCTGATCTTGAATTAGCATACCAACAGCATATGATTGTTAAGGGGATAGTTCACCCAAAAATAAAACTTCTCTCATCTTTTACTCACCCTCATGCTGTCCCAAATGCATATTACTTTCTTTCTACTGGACAGGTAAACACAAATTAAGATTTTTAGGCAAATAATCCATCTCTGTGAGTCCTAAAGATGCTTTAAAAACCACACACAATGACCGTGACAGTAATCCATCTGACCTTAGTGGTTAAAAAGTAAATCAACAGATAAGAAAAACACTAATAATTTAAACTTTTGACTATTACATTTATGCATTTTAGCAGACGCTTTTATCCAAAGCGACTTACAGTGGATTCAGACTATACATGTTTTATCAGTATGTGTGTTCCCTGGGAATCGAACCCACAACCTTTTGCGCTGCTAACGCAATGCTCTACCACTGAGCCACAGGAACACTATTAACAATCGCTTCCGTTCAGCTGTCATACGTGCATGGGTTACAATCCACCTGTGTCATTTGGATTCTCAGAGATGGATTATTTTCTTAAAAATCTTTGCGTTTATGTCAAGAAAGAAAGTCATAAACATCTGGAATGGCATAAAGGTGAGTAAACAATTAGAGAATTTTTATTTTTTGGATGGACTATCCCCATAAAGACTGATATTGCACTCCATTACATAACATACTCATTCACTGTTTTGTAACTTATACTGTAACAGGAACTGTTGAAAGGATCATTGCAGTGTTTAAAACATATAATGAATTTTAAACATATTCTGTATATTATGTTCTTGTGCATTTTGTGTAGTAATGTAAATGATGAGAATACAGTGCATTACATGTATACTATGCAGTTAGTGTTTTGTGGATTCTGGTCTTTCCTGTCACAACATAATTGCATCCAAGTCTTTCACTTTGATACGTGTGTATATGCTATAGTGACAATAAAGAATGTAAATTTATTTGAATTATTTCATATTTCATTTACATTCATTCAACAGGTTTATAAAAGTCACACTTGAAAGAGTTGATGATTGTTAAATGTATTTACAATTTTAAATGTTAGATGATAATGTTAACTAAATAAAATAACTAAACAAAATTATCAGCATGATAAAAACAATTAGCAGCAAGAACATTCTTTTGTGTGGAATATGTAATAAAATGAGCTTGATTGTCAGGTTGGAGTGAGACTTTCTTGACGTCTGAATATATCACATATATATGATAGTATTATCTTTCAAATGTAACAACTCAACCTAATTAGACCCTACAATGCAAAAGAATCATGAGCAATAAACAAATATCCTACGAGAACATTGGACATTTTACAATATTTCCAGTATTATATGCAGTACTTTAATAATTAACCCTCAATATGATCTTCTTTTTCTCTCGCGCTCCTAAAAGCTTATGTTGACAGAGTAGTAGCAACAGATAAATAAATACAGATTGAATTCAAAAACAAAAACTCCTAACTTTATATCATTAAAATGAAATAGGAAGCCGCTAAGAGACACTCACATCCACACTGGGGGCACAACACTGACGTCTTCACTTCCAGGTCAAGAAGCTGTCAATCAAAAACTCAGTAGCCAATGAGAACACACCGCTGCTAGCCCCGCCCCCACAAGAGATTTGTGCCAGAAGGGCGAATGAAAACTTCAGAATCGAAAACGAAAACTTTAGAAGCGTAAATGAAAACTTTAGAAGCGTAAATCAAAACTCTGGAAGCGTACTTGTAAGTACAGATCAGCGAATGAAAGAGGAGAAAACCATTGCAAAACATGCAGTGTATTAAAAACAAAGTCAAAAATTTTGCATGCAATTATTTATTTTTTCAGTTTCAAAGACATTTTATTCCGTTTTAATTTTTATTTTCATACGTTTCTTGAAAAATTACATTCATTTTAATTGGCACAAAGTTAATCCCATATTCTTTGAGGTGCACTTATAATGTTATCAAGATTTTTACATCAATGAAACATAATTTAGAAGTAATAAGCTGTTTTATGTCCTGTTTGTAACCCCCCTCATCAGAATGTACTTTTTGAATAGGTGTGGCGGATTGTAAACTCGGAAGTAAACGCCCACTGCTGTGATCGGCTAATAGTTGTGTATGTTTGACAGCCTACATTCCTCATAGATGGATGCTGCTGTGATTTAGGGAAAAAATGCATAAATAACTCAATACATATCAAACGATCTGTAAGAAGAGACAAAGCAATAGTGACCACGTAATAAAAACAGTTGCTCACACTTGTGTTGCGACATTATTGTCAGATCCAATATAGTCGGCACAGCATCGTCTTTTAGTTTCAATCTTTCTGAAAATCCCACGCCGAATTGTGCCTAGTTTGTAAACGAATCCAAGGTAAAATGAAGTGAACAAAAGACCTAGTTGTTACTGAGGTGGTCTGGATCGTCTTTAAAAAAGTTCAATCACTCTTTCCTAACGTTGGGATCAGAAGGAAGGCAACGTAAACACTGTTTTTCCACTTGGCACTGCACAGCGCCTTGTCTTCAGAGCCATCTTTATTGTTTGGTTTCTGCGTAGAGCTGCACATTTGCCTCTCTTGTAAATGCTACATGCATGAATCTGTGGGCGGGGCTAAACAGGCAGTGCTGTAGAATCAAGTGTTGATCTTCTTCTGCGGAGGTGGTGCTTATCTACACTATTACATCAGAGTAGAACATTCCAAAAATCGTTTTTGCAGACTGCCTTCAAATTGTTTTTAGACTAATGACAGATAGTTTTGAGTTCTGAAACTTACAGGGTGTTTTTTTTAGAGCAATAACCTCTTATATGTCAAGAAAATGTTGGTTTCTTAGTTCATGACCCTTTTAAAAAATATTACCATATTTCCTTTAGACATTTATTTTTCTGCTTAAGAGATTAGCTCACTCAAAAACTTTCATCATTATTTACGGAAAATGTTGACCTAGCTGATTCCTCATATCGGTCATATAGGCCATTTTTATAATGCACTTGTGGAGATTTTTTTGGAGCTTGAAAATTCTCAAGAAAATTAACGTAAACAACCAGTACAACTCCACAGAACAAATAAAGGCATGAGAGTTTGAACAATTTAACAGTGAGAACATTTCCATTTTGAGAACTAATCAGAAATCATATTTGACTCACACCTCTCCAGTGGGTTGATTTCCACATTCATGGAAAGTGTTTGTGTTTGAGGATAAACGCAGCAGCTTAAAGATTTTCTCTCTGCTGATGAGACCTTCTGACCTCGGTGTCCCCAGAATAATGTTACTATAGATGAAGTGGGTGCCATTTGCCTGCGGACAAAATTAATACATATTTTTGTAATTTAGCTAAAATTGAATAAAAATAACAGGGAAGTGAAATAATGGTGGGTTACATATTAATGGTGAAGAATGCAGGCACAAGTTGCAATCTTTTTTTGTGGGGAGTGTAACCTCTCCGGCTTTACTCCCCTCACTCGCTCCGAGTGGGATTTAAACCAGTGTTTCAAGCACGGGAGGTGAGCGTTTTAACAAGGATGCTGAAGGCCGCAGCCTCTAACACACCTCTTGAGTTCAGGGGAGCGAGGTTTACCCACACAGCTCCGTTAAACAAGGTCTTGTGCAGCCTTCCCCACTGAATCTTTCTGAGACTTTAAGTAGTCTCTAGGATGGTCTGTTTAGCCCCTCCAAAGAATCAGTCTGTAACAAAATGAAGGGCCCAAACAATCCTCCCTAGAGACTTCTCAAAGTTTCGAAGAGATTCCCCAGGTGGTCAAATCTAACTCTACTGGTTCAGGCACAACACATTTTTGGATGGTGAATTTGAATAGATTATACATAGTTAGTCCTACCACAAGATTTGTACCACAGATGTGTTCATCGTTATCAAAATGGAATTCCACTCTGCCATTCCGGATTGTTCCTTTGCAGCTGGGATCATTGAGGTGTAAGACATTGAGGTGTAAGACATGAGGTGTAAGACAGCCGGAAAAGCAGCCTCAAAGAGCTGACAGCGAGACACAGACATGGAGCTAGAGCTGCTTTCACAGGTTTCTGAAAAATCTGAGAGGACAAAAAAGCCAATATAATTAATGACTGAATTTTTGTATTTTTTTGCATTTCGTTGTGGAATATTACCAAGCAAAAGAGTCATGACGCTGTCGTCGTCTGTGATGGTCATTTTCACACAAACAGCCGTAAACACCATTTTTCATTCCACACCTTTCATCTTCAGAGCAGCTGAGTTCAGAACAGGGATTTCTGTTAACTAGGAGGAGAAGTTGTTTTGTAAAACAGTGTCTGCTAATGCAAAAATGTAAACTTAATAAACCACTCAATCAATTTATTTCATTTATTTCTCTTCTGTTCTTCCAGACACAAATCTACAGCACTGCTTAGTTGCCCACAGTAATAATCAAACAATTCTCAGCTTTACATAACACCCTAAAACAAAGAAAATTTCCATGTTAATCATTTATAATAATGTCCCTCCTGAGGTCTACTGATTATGTTTGTCTGAGTTCTGAATTTAAAACATTACTTAATGTGTTCAATTCCTCACATGGGTCATAACACATAACATGGATCTGATTTGTTCATATAAAACAATAATAATGCAGATTGTAATGCAACACATTATTTTACCAGTCATTGTGGTTTCGGCTACAGTTTCTGTGGCTGTGGTTGTCTCTGTCATAGTGTAGGTATTGTTTATGTTCTGTGCATCTGAAGAGAAAAAAAAAAACAAGTGTTTAATAAAAAATACTGATTTCTTACCTAAACAAAGGACACATGTATATATATTTACCTGCACAGTATGCCAAACTGCAGGTAATTGGACTCACAAACTCATAGACATAATAATCTCCAGGACAGGCTTTAACTTTAATGGGGTTGGATTGGAAATGGCAGCAGTTATTGTCCCAGTGACCACAGACATCTCGAGTGACCACTCCATCCTCAACTGTTGGATGTCATCCGTTCAGCCAGAGTGGAGCATGAGTGCCAGAACTATACTCATCAACACATGTGTCTGGCATCTGAACGCTCTGACCCTGAAGGAAGAGATGGTACTAGCCGTTCCAGCTGACCCAAGAGTCACACATTATTTGAGAGGAATGTTGATTGTTGGTGGCTCTCCATGGATAGTCCAGGACATTGTAGTTGTAGCAGGGGTCAACAGGGGGAGCTATTGTTATGGACACATTAGAAAAATCACTGACTGAATGAATGTAATATAAATAATTAGTATGAAATCTCTAGAACTCTATTAATTTAGGCTCTCTATTACACTTGTGCTTTAAGTTATTCAAAGCTGAAGACAGTTTGTCTCTGGTTTGAACATCTCATTCACTGAACATCATTTCTGTCAGGACCACTATCGTCAAAATGATAGATACTTAGCATAAAGTTTGGTTTGGCGGTATGGTTCTGTTCTGTGCAAAAACTCCCTGCCCATCCATACAGCCCGTCATGAATGAGCAGGGAGAGCAGCAATAATAATAACCCCCCCGAGGGTTAACAGAACAGAACAAAGCAGATATCATTAATGTACTTAATGATATTTAAGTGTATAATTATTCAACAAAAGAGTCTGATTTAGCAAGGAATATCAGAAAGCCAAGTCCTGACTGCGAAAGGAGGAGTTGGGGATGGAGGAGGGTGATTTGCTCCTGAGCAAGCGGGAAAAGCTGCTGATTAATACTGAATAGAGCTTATATAGGAATGCCACGATAGGTGTCGTATTCCTATAGGTAGATGTGATCAGCTGAGAATCAGCTGATGCAAGCTTGACTCACGTGACCTGCCAGAACTAACGCGAACGCTCAATTTCTGTCAGGACCACTATCGTCAAAATGATAGATACTTAGCATAAAGTTTGGTTTGGCGGTATGGTTCTGTTCTGTGCAAAAACTCCCTGCCCATCCATACAGCCCGTCATGAATGAGCAGGGAGAGCAGCAATAATAATAACCCCCCCAACACAAACGATAGGCCAGAACCCCCCGACACAACGATAGGCCAGAACCGCCCAAACCACAACTGATGGCATTCTGAAAGATCCATATCCTTCTGAAATAGCAGAGACTGGGGCAGCGGCCCCTTACAGAAGGCGGTGAAGGGGTGCTCTTCTTTATAAGCAGCTAAGAAGAGCAGCAAGCCCCTTAAATGCAATACCTGAAAAATATGCAGAAACCCACTAAAATTGGCAGCCTAATCTACAGCAAACACAGCGTACTGCAGCCATAGGAGCGAGCAATAAATGGTTCAAAGATCGCAGGTTCTACCTGGCCTAAAGCTTCAGCATCTATTTAAAAACTATAAAATAGCATATAATAGCAGAGACTGGGGCAGCGGCCCCTTACAGAAGGCAGTGAAGGGGTGCTCTTCTTTATAAGCAGCTAAGAAGAGCAGCAAGCCCCTTTTAATGCAATACCTGAAAAATATGCAGAAACCCACTAAAATTGGCAGCCTAATCTACAGCAAACACAGCGTACTGCAGCCATAGGAGCGAGCAATGAATGGTTCAAAGATCGCAGGTTCTACCTGGCCTAAAGCTTCAGCATCTATTTAAAACTATAAATAGCATATAATAACTCAAATCTACTCATCTGTTTACAGGTGTCGTCTCCCATTGACATTGTGCTCATTGCGTTACGTCCTCAATCTGACAACCCACGTGAGCAAAGACAAAATCCTTACCAATACACTCGATAGATTAGCAACAAGCATGTTGCTTGCTTAAAATCACAGAACTTGCAGTAGTCAGAGAAACTTAAGGAAATAGCAGTCCCAATAACTAGATGAGCCATAAGCAGCAATCATATTTCAAGAACAATCAGATGGCCTAAACAGCTTCTTGCTGTTGCCAGTTTAACCAAGTATCAGAACTTGCAGTACAACCAATAACTTAAAGCAACAAGCAGGTCTAGCAACAAGCATGATCTTGAGCACTAGATAAGCACAAAAAAAAAGAAAAATCTCACTACCCTAACAGCTTTAAGCAACAACCTTCTGAAATAGCATAGACTGGGGCGGCATGCCCTTTAAGAAGAGAAGCAGCGATGGGGTGCTCTTCTTTATAAGCAGCTTGAGAAGAGCAGCAAGGCTCTTTAACCTGAAGGAAAGAAAAATAAAAATTATAGGATGCAGAAAAAACCCACTATAATTGGCGGACGAGTTTGCAGCAGACGCAGCGCACTGCAGCCATAGAGCAAGCAAATTATCTGATCGAATCGCAGATTCAACCTGCCTAAAGCTCAGAATCCATTTAAACTATAACAGCGTATAATGAATCAATAAATCAACTCTTCAGTTACAGGTTTGTCGCCTTCATTGTCATTTGCGCTCATAGCGTTACGTGACCACAAACTGACAACACACGTGAGCTTAAACAAATTCCTTGTCTTAATCTATGCTTAATGCAACAAGCTTGACGCTTGCTTAATCACAGCGTGCTGCAATAATCAGAACTTAAAGAAATGGCATCCCCAATACCAGACAAGCCATTAGCAGCGAGCATATTTCGAGAACAATCATATTCCTTAAACAGCTTAACATTAGCTTCTTGCTGTTAAAGTTTACCGGATACCAGCACTTGCAGTAACAACCAATCGCTTAAGCTACGAGCAGTTCTAGCACAAACATGATACCGAACACTAGATAAGCCTTAAAAAGCGGCAAAATCCTGATACCTGATAGCTTTAAGCAAGACCTTCAGAATAGCATAGACTGAGGCAGCATGCCGTTTACAGAAGGAGAGCATTAGCAAAGGGGTGCTCTTCTTTAATAAGCAGCTGAGAAGAGCAGCATGCCCCTTTATGCCGTACAGCATTTGTGAATACCCATATTTAGGCAATAGGCATGTTGGCTTATCTAGAATCTAGATAATCGTTGGCATAAATAACCTTTAGTAGTGAAATCTACATACTGCACACCGAGTATCGAGCACTTACCAATACACTATAGCTTAAGCAACAGTATATAACCGACTTAAACAGCTGTGGAAAATAATAGGATAAGTTAATGAGCAACATCCCAACACTGAGCCTAAGGTATCAACTTGTTTCATGACAGACAGCCTAAAACAATCTTTTTAAAACCAAGCCTCAGCTGTGATAAGATTAACAGGTTAACTAAAACTTATAAAAGGAAGCAATGAATAAAACGAGGAGGAATCACCCCAGTCCTCTGCCACAGAAATGCAACAACCATTTACTTGACTAATCAACTTGTAGATTCAGTACACACCGCTGGTCAGCAGGAATCAAAAGGAATACAGCTTGCACTCAGAAGTTATCGTTCAACAGACAGCTTTTTTTTTTTTTTTTTCTCCTTTAAACTATTGAGTGAGGGATGATAGCTTAACGTCATCTCCGCTGTAATGCTAAGAACGTTTTTGGAAGCGCTATAGCAGTTATTGATTTAAATTAAGTAAACAGGATTGCTTACAGAGAGAAGCTGAACGATGAATCAAAGCACGTTCCTTAAAACACGGAGAGTGATCATATGATCATCAAACGTGTTTCGTGCATACTCATGCAAGAGCACACCAGCGAATCAGAGATTATGAATTTGAATAAGTATTGAGCGGCACTCTGCTGAAATATTTCGAATGACTTGTCATTAATCTGAATTTTCTTATTATATAGAAGCCATTAAAACACGTGCTTCTGACGCCGCGTGCAGCTGAACAACCGCACACTCTCAGCTAATGAAAACATCTAACCTTAGGAATTACGCGCTGAACGTCGAACCGCGGTTGAACGCATGTACGAGAATGCTCATTCATTTAACCTGTTCTTCTGTCCTTTACTATCGGCGTGTCCTCATAGCGATTACATACTCAAGATTGCACTTGCTCCAGCAGTATAAACAGAAGCGTGAAAGCTGCTGCAAATATTTTGCTCCAGCAAACAATGCGAACTGCTAACAATCACTTTAGTTAATGCAATTGTAGACCACGCGATATACACAGCGATATGATTAAATGAGCATTCACTTATCTTAGATGTTGATTTCAGATATTCTGAAGCACGGTGCAACAGATTGATTTGCGAGCAGCGACGCTCAATTTGCTCCTGAGCAAGCGGGAAAAGCTGCTGATTAATACTGAATAGAGCTTATATAGGAATGCCGCGATAGGTGTCGTATTCCTATAGGTAGATGTGATCAGCTGAGAATCAGCTGATGCAAGCTTGACTCACGTGACCTGCCAGAACTAACGCGAACGCTCAATTTACTATTTTCTGAAGTTCATTTAGCTATGAATTTACTGCACTCTTGTGCAATGGAGAGATACATACACAAAGATATTCATGAGGGTTTAAAAGGAAACAAGACAATACTTTACCAGTGGTTGTGATTGATGTAGTAATGGATTCTATGAGTGGAATTGTCTCTGTTGTTGTAGACACTGATGTGATGGACTGACTTGTGGCTTCTGGTATTAAGAATGTTTTTTATATCAACTTCAGCCATTATTAATCAAAACCAAGAAAAGACTGACTTAATCACATATGAGCAAATACTCACCTACACAGTAATCTCCACAAAAAGATGGCTAGACAAACTCATAAACATAGTAATTTCCAGAACAGGCTTTGGCTCTTATAGGGTGGGATGTGTAAGTACAGCAGGCATCCCATGAGGAGACACAGACCTGATGGGTGACCACACCATCTTCCAGCTCTGGATGAGGGCCGCAGAGCCACAGGGGCTCATAAGAGCCACACATGCCATAATTAACACATGATTCTGGCACCTGGGCATTTTGGCCATTGTAGAACATCCTGTTCCATTCCACTCCACATTATAATCACACATGCCATAGTAGTAATAGTTATTATAAGGATTGTCAGTGGCTCTCCCAGGCTCATCCAGACTGGTGTAGTTGTAGCAGGGATCAACACTTGGGGTACTGAAAGGTACTATGGGGGCACAAAAGTACAAAGAGAACATTGCATACTGCATATTATATCTGTTCAATATAATATGAATACAAACCAATACAATTTGTGATAACCATGGCAAAGGAAAAGATGAATGAATGTACCTGCACAATATACAGGAGCTGGAATTGAAAGAGTTGGTCTGGTAAATTTGTAGACATAATAATCTCCAGGACAAGCTTTGACTCAAGCTTTGGTTCAGATCTGTAGTAACTGCACTGATCATGTCAAGAACCGTACATTTCATGTATAACAACACCGTCTTCTATCCGAGGATGAGAGCCACCAAGATACAGAGAACTATAACCTCCACATGACATATAATAAAAACACCACTCAGGCATCTGAGCACTTGATCCATCCCATTCAACACGTGTGCCATCATGATCAGAGATGTATCCATTCATATACCAGTAATTGAATGTGCTTCTCCAGTAGTTGTCGAGTGTGTTGTAGTTATTGCATAATCTGTGTTAGTGGGGGACCAAAACAGACCATTATATTTCAATGAGGAACTTCACAAGAGTAAATCTGAACTAATCAAACATATTACCAAACATGAGATTTCCTTCGTAAAGGATAGATGACTAATAGGATAGATGACTAACAGTAATTAAAAACTATATAATTACCCAACTGTATAGTTGCAAGACAATGCAGAAGCATTGAAAATTATTTTTCTTCCCATCACAACCAGGAACACCAATGACCAAACACCAATGACTTGTGCATACACTATATAGACAAAAGTATTGGGACATCCCCTTCTTTAGAACAGAAAAATGCACTTCCAAATCTGTGGCAACAACGATGGGAACATAATTCATGTATTTAAAAATTGTATTTCCATCTCTGTTGCAACAGTTTTGGAAGTGTCTAAAATGACTGAACCCATATGTACAAGTCATTGGTGTTTGGAGATGAGTTTTTGGCTCAAGGTCTTCATTTACAGTCACACCAGAGGTGTTAAACTGGGATTAGGACTTGGTTTTATGCAGACCAGTCAAGTTCTTCCACACTGACTCAATCAATCATTTTCTTTTTGAACCTTGTCTTATACACAGAGACATTGTCATGTTAGAATAGAAAAGAGTCCAAACTGTTGCTATAATATTAGAAGCACACAATTTCCTAGAATATCATTATATGCTTTAACATTAAGATTTGTACTCATAGAAATTACTAAAGTAGTCAAACCTCTTCATTAGAAGGGGGCAACCCAATACTTTTGGCAATATAGTGTATAGTGTATATACATATTTACAATATACAGTATATATATATATATATATATATATATATATATATATGCACAAATGTAATGTTTCTCATATTTTACACTTTATTTTGAGCATATTTGCATATAAATAAATAACTTTACCTGAGGTCAAATGCTGCTGCAGAGCAAACTCAGGGAGATTCTCTCTTCAGCAGCTGAATACAGTGATGATGAACTGCTGATCTCACGATCTTGTCTGTGTCTTTAATAACTGTGGGTGGGCCTTTACTGGAACCAGAAATAATTTGTCTACAAAAATTTAAATTATTTTCTCATGTGTGCACCTGCTTTTAGAAATTCTTTCAATCTGCACTAAAATAGATGTAGATGGAATGATGATGAACAAGTACTTTTTCCAAAGCAGCTTTACAAAAAAAACAAAAAAACAGTAAGACAAACCCTCCAGTGAGTGAGCTAAAGGTGACTGGAAAGATTTATTAGATTTTAGATTTTAGTTCTGCGTATAAATAATGTTTAACCAATAATATTAAAAGAATTAGTTCATACTAAGACTACTGATGCATGCAGGTGATCAAGTAATATGAGGTTTATGAGATGTGCAAACTAACAAGAGCATAACATAATGCAAATAACAACTCAAACTTAAACCAAAAAATAAACTGTAATGTCTTTAAAGCAGCTGGGAAACAGCATGCTAGTTAGCAGGTTAACATTATAACATCAGGCAAATTAATGAGTA